>JAKCPB010001685.1:0-75266 GCA_021442155.1 Cymbidium sinense
ATCCAATGAAATTCCTAAGTCTAAATTCTTGCTTAAGTCTTTAATCTTCTTAAGGACTTAACTAAAATCAAATCTAAACCAAATTTTAAGATTTTCTCATAATTCATTTATATTCTCATTTATTTTCACATATATAAATGAAATATAAATTCCCATCAAATCAAACTCAAAATTTAAAATTTTGAAATTTTCCTTAAGTCCTTAATTTTCCATTAATGGACTTAGCCAAATCATGATCAAAATCAATTCAAATCCTTGGGATTTTCTCAAAACTCATTTATATTCTCATTTATATTCACATATATAAATGAAATATAAATATAAATCAATCAAATCAAATCTCAAATTAAATTCCAAATTTAAAATCCTTGAAATTTTCCTTAAGTCCTTAATTTTCCATTAATGGACTTAGCCAAAATCATGATCAAATCAATTCAAACTCATGGTATTTTCTCAAAACTCATTTATATTCTCATTTATATTATATATAAATGAAATATAAATATAAATCTATCAAATCAAATCAAATTAAATTCTCAATTTAAAATCTCCTTAAGTCATTAATTTTCATTAATGAACTTTTTAAATCTTGATCAAACTAATTCAAAGTCATGGGATTTTCTCATAATGCATTTATATTCTCATTTATATTCATATATATATATATATATATATATATATATATATATAAACGAAATATAAATATAAATCAATCAAACTAAATTCAAAAATTCAAATTCTAAACTTCAAAACTTTCTTAAGTCCTTTAAATCCTTCTTAATAGACTTAGCCCAAATCATGATTAAACCTCTTCAAATCCTTCAAATTTTCTCATGATCAATTTATATTCACATATATAAAATGAAATATAAATTCAAATAATCAAAACCAATTAAAAAAAATCAAACTCAAACCAACTCAAAATCCAACCTAAGCCTTTCAAGTCAAAATCTTGAACTTAGCCAAATCAATTTCAAATCAAGCCAAACTCTTGATTTTCTCTCATGATTCAATCAACCCTACAATCATGAGCTCATAAATGAATCCAAACTTCAATCAAACAATCAAAACCTAAGTCAAAAATCAAAGCCAAAACCCTTTTATATTCTTCCTTTGAATATGAAATTGTCAAATGGATCTAAACCCATTTGACTTCAAATCACTTGTAAATGGATTTATATTTCAATCATGAGTCCATATACAAGATCAACCAACTTCAAATCAAGCTTTGACCAAGCCATTTGACCCACTTAGGCTCACTTGACCCAAAGTGACCTAAAGTATCCTTATGAGCCAAATTCTAATCCTAACCAAATTGGATTGAACCAAACTCATCTATCCCTCTCATCATGATCAACAATCATCATGGGATGATCAATCAATCAAATTGGGTCAAACCAAGTCAAACCTAAGGGTTGACCAAGTCAACACTTAACCCAAAATGAAACCTAACATAGCCAAATTCCACCATAGGCCAAATTGATTGAAACCATTGATCTAAGTTCACTCATGATGTATGTTTGAACTTGACCAAGCCAACATTTGAGCCTAACCTAGCCTAATTGGTTACTTGACTAAAGTTGACCCATTTTGACCTAAAGGGTCAAAATGTGTCAAAACTTGATCTAAGCCAAATTGATTGAAACCAATGGGTCAAGTCCATCCCAAATCACTTGAAACTTGACCAAAGCCTCACTCAACTAGACCTAACCCAATTGACTTAGACCCAACATGACCTAAAGGGCCAAATTTGAACTTATCAAAATTGATTGGAAACAAAGATAAATCCATATGACTAACCTACCTTGACCTCAAATAAATAAAGGTCAAATTGAACATTTGACCTAAATGAAGTCATATGAGCCAAATTCAAAACTATACCAAATTGAATCAAACCAAAGCCACCAAAACATTTCAAATGGTCATATGAACTTGACCCAACCCTTGGTTGACCCAATTTGACCAATTGGTCAACTTGACCCAAGTTGACCCATTTTGACCTAAATGGGTCAACATGAGCCAAACCCTATCAAATAAATTCCAAATCTCATGAAACTTGGCCAAACCTAGTTTCTTCACATACCCAACATATCCAAAATAAAAATTCAGTAAAGTGACCATTCTACCCCTAGTCCATAGAATAAATTTTGGCTTAATCCATGGGTAATTTGGTCATACCCTCTTCACATTCACTTTAGGCTTTCCTAAAAGCTCAAGGGGACCTAGTGAAGAGTGGTGCACCCAACCCAATGGGTTTGGTTAGCCCAATTGGTCCCTAGACCAAAACCCCACTTGGGTCAAAATGCAAAATTTAAATTCCCTCAAACTCAAATTCAAGCACATGGGAGGTTGCAATCCACTCTTGGCTCAAACGACCATGTGCACACTCTGATCAAATAACCCACTCATGATGAATTGGATCATATGAGCATTGATGACGTCGATCCTTCAAGTGGGAGATATACTCCCCCTAATTTAGTTTGAAGTCAGCATCCACACATTCGATTGAGTAAAGGAGAGACTTAGGAAGCATCATAGACTAATCCCTAGCCTCCTAGAGCTCTTGCCATTTCCCCATTTCTCAATTTTGAACAGTGAAAATAGGGGAGCTCAATCCATTCTCCAACTTTCTCCACACTCAAACTCTACTCAATTCCCTCTTCAAGAGACCAAGAGTGCACCCAAGCTCTCTTCCAAGTTCTTGAAGTAAGGGGAGATCCAATTCAATCAAAACTAAGCTCAAGCTAAGGAGGAGGTGACCCACAGGAAGATCCACTCAACCTCAAGTGCTCAAAACTTAGCAAGGCTCTCAACTAGACAAAGCTTCAAGGGAATCGAGCAGGATCACCTCCGAGGTATGGGATTTTGACCATTAAACTTAATGTGGTGTGGAGCTTTGTGAAAGAAATTTCAATCCCATGGATTTTTAATCGTTGGATTTGCCACTCTTTAACTTTAGATGGTGTGGGTTGAGTTTGATTTGAATTCATGGTAGATCGAGCTTGGATCTTCCCCTTGATCATGGATGGTCTCTATTGACCAAGGGGAAGAACTTGGGACATCTCAGCCATCCTTCTGTACATTTTGGATGGATGGTTGAGATAATTCTGCACGTTTAGATATCTGTTATTCATTTTAAAACTATGGGAGATCTCACGTTAATCTTCGATCAAAAGATCAACGCTCCGCCACCATCCGGGATTTGACGTTTAAGTAATCTCACTAAATGCATGTAAAGTATGTTGACGCCACCACGACAGCCGTGAGCTAGAGGATTAGTTAGGGTTAATTAAAATGCCTTAATTAAATTCTAATTAACTTAGGGATCTTCTAAAATTCATAACTCCTAGAAAATTCAAAAAATTATGAAATAAAATCTTATGGAAATATAATTCAACCTAGAATATTTTAAAATTAATTTCAACAGGTTTTGAATTATATTTTTCTCTAAATTTGGGTTTTCTTGGAAACTTCATTTTGCTAATTACTTTTTAATTAAGCCTTTGATTAATCTCGAATTTCTTGGGTATGTTTTAGGGGATGACTTCTGCCTCACCTAATTTTCCTGGGATTTATTGATGGCTTAATTAGAAGAAATGCATATGGATTTCTTAATTACCCTCCTTATATAAACAAGGATAATTAAGGTACAATTAGTGATTTTAATCTATGATTAGGGTTGATTAAGGTCAGATCCAGTAAGAAGGAGGTTTATGGAATAGTTTTGGGGCATTTCTCTTAAGTTATTCCCTAAACTCCCTTTTCTCTCCTTAATCTCCTCTTAATTAAGGGTTAATTCATTAATTATCCCCTTTATTAATTTCTAAAAATTCTAAAAAGGTTTAGAACTTAATCTATTTTTAGGTAGATGCTTAGGTGTTTAATAGCCTAAGTTCAATTAAGAAAATCAAAACCCAATTCATAAGTATGAAAGGTGTTTTGAAATTACTTAAGCTAAACCTCTAGCTTAATTAACTTTAATTATGAGCCAAATTGCATTAGGCCTCTTTCTATTTAGGTGCATTACAAATTTAAATTCCTTGTGAGTTTTATGTCATCTCAGCTCATAATTATTTAGTTAATTTTTTAAGGTGGTAATTATACCTTAACCTAATCAAATAAATGGATCTAATTATCTAAAAATCAAACACATAATGGGAAAATAGCAAACAATCAAAAAAATCAAACTCAAACTAAAAAATCACTTTGAATTCACTTTGATTTATTTTAGACTTTCTTATTCCATAGGAATGTCTTTAGGATTTAAGTGAAGTGAATTTATTTACATGCTTTCATTACTTTGAATCTTTCCCCAACATGTTAAACTTGTATGTCATATGATTTCATGCATTCATATTTTTTAAATTCTAATTTTTGATGAAATTGTTTATTTTATGTCAAATTTGCATGTGTTGGTTAAAGTAGAAATATGAGTGGCTATTATCATTACTAAATATAAAGTATTTCTAAAACATATAAATAAAATACCAAATATTAAAGTATGCTACTTATATTTTAATTATGAGTATGCATGTGATAGATTATAAAGACATCCTTAGCATAGATTTTCTTTCTTTCTTATGTTGGTATATTTTCGAGTGGGAATTTGGTGAGGTGTATGGTCCATTTGAAAAGAACCTAACACTCACTTAATTCAATATTCTATTCATCTCTATGCTACTTAAGAACAGTTACCTATATTTGCATACATAAATTGCATAAATAAAATGAATCCATTAATACAACTTTTCCATTCTATTTTATACAATTTGTTGTATTTATAAAGGAATTAGATGGTATAAAGAAACCCTAAGTAGTAAAACACACCTCCTTAAATGATGTACTCACTTATTTCACTATGTGTATGAAGAAATTTGGATGAAACCCCTTCTTAAGAAAAATCATGCATATTCAACTTCTAAATTTTCTTAAAATGGATTGCTTAGCTTGCATCATAAAATGTGTTTAAGACTCTCATTTGTATGTATAGATATTCTTAGGGTCTATCCATATGCATGTTATATATGTTGGGAAAGAAATGAAGTAATGTGTGTTATATGAATTTTGATTCATTTTTATTTAATCTTAAAAATGTCTTTCTTGTTGAATAGGTTTGTTTAGATTTTATAAACTAAGGATTAATTAAAATATTTAATCAAAACATTCAGCTAAACAAAACTAAAATGTGAATCTACTTTAGAAATTACTTAGGTTAGGGAAGGAAAGAGAAGTCTCCCTCTCTTTCTCTCTCTTCATAACTTAGTAATTAATTGTAGGATTCACTTAAACCAAATCAAAATATGAAATAAAATCAACCCAAAATAATTAAATAACTTAAATGGAACCCTCCTCTAAGTTGAATATGTTCTTCACACTTAGAAAATTTAGCTAAGCATACCACACAAGCCTTGAAAGCACACACATTAGCCTAAGTCACCACTTCTAGCTTTAGGTTAGGTCGGCGCATGGTTTGATGTTTGTTTTATTTTGTGATATATGTTTTAGACTGAATGTTAGAGTATATGTTCATAGAATGAATGGTAGGATGGACTTAGCCTAACTATTCTTTTTTTGATTGTGCTTAAGGGGCGCTATCATAAACAAAAATATAAATGCTTTTTCTTATTGGTTCTTTATACCCCTAAGCATAATCCATAGGCTAGGTGGACTTAGTTGTGTGGGGTGATAAGTCCAATATACATGCTTGAGATTTGTATGGTTTGTTTTAATTAACCTTTGTTTTGTATGTGTTAGTTAGATTTCCATTCTTTTTTATCATGTAAATTTGTGCAATTAGGACTTTTGAGTAGTTATTATGGGGATTAGGATGAGCATTGGTCATAAGACACTATCTTATGTACCATGTGAAGTCTTAGAGCATCCACCTTCCAACCATCCAAAAGAAGGAACCAAAGAAGAAAGAAGAAAAGAAGAAGGAAGAAAAGAAGAAGAAAGAAGAAAAGAAGAAAGAAGAAATAAAGCTTGAAGACCCTCCATAATAATGAATTCATTTCTTAATAAATTAATTCATTTATAATATGTATAAGGGTACCCTACCCACATTTGATATTTTTGATTTGTGAGGTGGTGCCCAATACAATGGCCTTTATTCTTTTGATTAGCTTTTATAAATTGGTTGATGATTTGTTTAGCTTTTGCAATAAGTGGCATGCTTTTCATAGTTTCTTCCTTACTTTATGTATGGCCTAGATGTGGAATAGACTCTTTAAAAAAAATAAATCTTTCACCTAACTTAACAACTCAAAATAAAAATTAAATAACTCATAAAGCTTAGGTTTAAAATCAAGATAAAAAATTAGCATTGTTTTTGTAATATCATGCACAAATGCATCTTATTTAACTCTTGAGGATTTCACCTTTGCCAAAGAAACTTGGCTTGACCTTTGAGACCATGGAAACTCACCTCCCTTCTGGTCAATAACCTATTGCACAAATATATCAACAAATACAAAATAATAGTCCAAAATGAAAATAAAATAAATTTGAATTGCATTAGATTAGGTCATTTGAAGCATGTCCCTTTACATGATCAGTCTCTTTAGGAGTGAGTTTAAGGACTTTAGTCTCTTTCTAAATTAATAACAGTCTAGCTATCTTGCATAAGCATAATGACTTGACATGTATTTAATTATAGGAGGAGTTAGTTGGTTACCCCAAAAGTCCAATGTTTGGTGGTTTGTCCTCTTGGAGGCAAACCACTACATTTTTTAGATTTAGGCCCTCATCGAAGCTCCCTAGATTTAGGTTGAGGTTTCTTCTCTTTTGGGGCATAAATCCTCACCTCTTAGGCATTTTCTTAATCTTGTGTTAAGGAATTTTAAGTCCTAAATTTCTAATGAAAATGCAACTCAAACAAACTAAATCAATTTCAAAAAGCCCAACATAAGATAGGGATGCTGCTAGGTTTCCTAGCATCATGGGCATCCTACTTATCTTCCATTTTGGCTTTGAACCTCTCTTGATCAATCTCCTTTGATCTTTCAAAAATAAATCAATCGATTGATAATCCTTCCTATTGAAATCTTCAAAGACAACGATCATTTACCTTAATAAAAATTTTCCTAAGGAATCCCCATTCTTTAAGATGTAATTAACTATGGGGGGCTTGCCCGTGTAGGAAACTTAATAAACTTGGTTTAAAATAACTTGTTTTTTTCCATGTAAAGTAAAGAATCTCGATATATGCATCATCCCTTAGAGTCCTTATTGAGGTGATTAGGTCCATTAAAGAGGTAGTGACTCTTCTTCGAGATAGTATACTATTCCTTGATAACATGACCACAATAAGTATCTTGGATCTACATGGCATCTTAAAATGATGAATTTTAATCTCCTCTTTCTTTTCTCCCCATAGAATTGAATGGTGACTCCTATAGGAATTTTCCTCCACAATATTTTTAAAGTTTCAATGATTAAAGGATAATTATATACCCTAATTATATAACACTCTGGCTTTGGTGCACTTTCCATGGCATGGGGATTGAATATTTAAGTTGTCAAAATGTATTGTGGTTACGCACTTTCTCCTTGGCCATCCAATCAAAGATCGAATGATCAGGATTAAACTCGTAGTTTCAAAGGATAAAATCCGGATCTAACGTTTTTAATGGATCCATCCAAAACGGATGGACTCCATGATTCATCCCTACCTCGCTCATGGATAGAGATCGCCCATCCTCCATTTGATCCCAGCTCATGAGTTTGATTAGGCTATTCAACCCACACCCATCTGTAGAGAAGAAGATCCAATGGTGAAATTTAATTATACTTTCCTTTAAGGACCAAATAATTTTGAACTTAAGCTCGATTTTGAGGCATACCTTGCCGAAGGCTATCACTGGTGCTCCCAACTATTGAGGTAGTTTTGTCTAGTGGAGACGAAACCTTATTGAAGAGAGGGTTTAATTTGTAATAGATCTTCTAATTGACCAAAGATTCCTTTAATGGTTTGCGGCTTTGGTCTAACTCCCCCTTCCCGTGGCTTGGATTCTTGGGATTTGCTTTGGATGAGCTCAACTTATTGCCTTGATGGTGCTTGCAAGAGAAATTAAACTTTGGTTGGGTATTGAGTGAGTTTGAAATCTCCCTCACCTCCCATATTTTTGACATAAGAAAAATCGAGAATGAGAATTTCAATTAGGCTTGAGAGTGCTTGGAAAACTTGGAGAAGAAGCTTTCCTCCCTGAGCTCAATCAAATGCAAGGTGAGTGAAATGAATTGAAATGAGGGGAGTATATCTCCTACTTGAAACGAGAGCCTCCTTGCCATTTTGATCAAATTGCTCTTGAATGGAATGTTTGTTTTTGTGAGCTTCATGGTTCATGGGGAGTTTAGTGGAGAGGTTGCCCATTTGTTAAATGAGAGTATGGAGTGATTACATGTGCTCATTTTCCATTGGGTGGTTGGTTTGGCCATGGGTTAGGCCATGGCTGACCCAAACCCATTGGGTCATGTTCACCACCCTCATTAGTGCCCATTTGGTCCACTAAGAGGGTGTCAAGTGGCCATGAAAAGGAATTGGCCAAATTTCAAGTGAATTTGGCCAAGATTTACCCTTTAACCCAAGGGTAAAATGGTCATTTGGATTTTATTTTAATTTGGGCAGATTTTGAATAGTTTGAAATAGGGTTGGGCCAAATTTCAAGGAATTTGAGTTGATTTGATATCATTTGGCTCATGTTGACTCATTTAGGTCAAAATGGGTCAACTTAGGTCAAATTGACAAATCAATCAAACCAAGAGTCAAGTTCATATGACCATTTGGAGTGGTTTGATATCATTAGTTTGGTTTGATTTATATTTTATTTTGATTCATTTGAGTTCATTTTAGGTCAAATGGGTCAAGTCACCAATTTGACAATTTGACCCAAGTCATGGGTCATGGAAGTTTGGTTGGTCATTTGAAATATTTTGCAAGCTTTGGTTTCAATCAATTTGATTTGGTTTGATTTGCTTGATTTGACCGGTCAAGTTGGGTTCATGGTCAAGAGTTGGCCAACAATTGAGGCTTTGATCAAGTTCAACAAGTGATTTAGAATGAATTTGACCCATTGGTTGTAATCAATTTAGCTTAGATCAAGATTTCACACATTTTGACTTTTTAGGTTAACTTGGGTCAACTTGGGTCAAGTGGCCAATTAGGCTAGGTTTGGCTCAATTGGTGACTTGGTCATGTTCAATCATTGATCATAAATTGGTTTAGATCAATGGTTTTAATCAATTTGGCCTATAGTTGATCTTGGCTAGTTTCAGTTTCATTTTAGTTAAGTGTTGAGTTTATCACCACTTAGGTTTGACTTGGTTTGACCCAATTTGAGTGATTGATCATCTCATGATGATTGTTGCTCACAATGTGAGGTTAAGGTGGGCTTAGTTCAATCTAATTTGGGTATGATTAAAATTTGGCTCAAAATGGTGCTTTAGGTCACTTTGGGTCAAGTGAGCCTAAGTGAGTCAATTGACTTGATCAAGGCTTGATTTAAGTTTGGTTTAACTCACATATGGACTTATGATTGAAATATAAATCCATTTATTAATGATTTGGAGTCAAATGAGTTTTGATTCATTTGATAATTTCAAGTCAAAAGGGTGAACATGGTTTGACTTGGGTTAGTTTGATTTTGGTTTGATAATTGAAGTTTGTGTTTATATTTGGATTCATGATTGAAGGGTTGATTGAATCATGAAGAAAATAAGGGTTTGAATTGATTTGAATTTGATTTGGCTAAGTTCAAGAATTTGACTTGAAAGAGCATATTGGATTTAGTTAGATTTGGGTTTGAGTTTTGAATTGGTTTTATTTGAATTTATATTTCATTTATATTTGTAAATATAAATGAGAATATAAATGGTTATGAGAAGATATCTCTTGAGTTTGAAGTGATTTGGATTGGATTTGAGCTAAGTCCATAAGATGGAATCAAAGTGACTTAAGAAAGATTTTGGATTTGGACTTGAGTTGATGATTTGGTTATTTGAATTTATATTTCATTTATATTTGTGAATATAAATGAGAATATAAATGGGTTATGAGAAAATCTTTGAGTTTGAATTGATTTGGATTTTGGAATTGATTTGAATGATTTGAGAAAATCATTTAAGCTAAAACGATTTCAATTTTGATTTGGAATTGAGTTTGAGTTGATTTGGATTTGAAGATGATTTGAATTTGTGGTTGGTTTGAATTTGAAGTTGACTTAAGAATGATTGGGGTATTAGGTAGGCAAATTTTCCTAACACCTCAAGGCATAACCTATTCCTATCGCTAATTCTTCTAAGTCAAGAGGTTAGTGTTCACCTAATCACTATAAGTGTCTTAAGACTAAAGAAACTTTTAATGTCTATGAGAAATCCTATGTCTATGATGGAGAAGTTGATAGCTCACTCCAAAAGTCAGGTCAATAGTAGTCGAGCTCTACCCTTATACAACCCGGATTACAAATGAATAATTAGAATTAAAAGGGAATTCATGTTATGGGGGTCTTCATTCTTCATTCTTCATTTCTCCATTTCTTTCTTTCTTCATTTCTTTCTTCCTTTCTTTTCTTCACTTCTTTCTTCCTTTTGATTTGACTTGAGATGTGGTTTGCTCCAAGGCTTTACATGGTGCATATGACTTGATCTTATGACTAATGTTCATCCTAATCCCCCATAACGTTCATTCCAAATCTTAATTGTAAAAATTATATCAAATGGTAAAGATAAATCTAACTAAACTTGCAAAATAGAGATTAGCTAAACATACCACACAACCAAGCTATATAGAATAATTTGGACTTAGCATTACATGTAAACCAAGTCCACCTATCCTAGTTTGGATTATGCTTAGTATATAAGCAGAAAGCAATTATATTTTATTACAACACTTAAGCAAAACCCGTAGAAGGCATGATTAATGATCATCCTATCATCTAGTTTACACACATGTACCTAACATCCAAAAAAATATTACATCACAAAAATAAAAGGGCATCAAACCATGCACCACCCTAACATAGAGCTAGAAATGGTGACTTAACTGTGTGTCATTTAAGGCTTGTATGGTATCTTAGCTAGGAATTTTCTAAGTGTGAAGGATTCAACTTAGGGTGGTTTTATTTTAAGTGATTTAGTTGATTTGTCAATTTTATTTGATGATTTGATTTGATTTGAGTGAAACTATATTTAGTTAATAACTGTTGTAAAAAGAAGAAAAGAGAAGAGAACTTCTCTTTCATCCCTACCTTAAATAATTTCTAAGGAAAATTCATTAATGATTTTTCTTTAGTGAATGCTTTATTATGTGTTTTAATTAACCCTAAGTTTAGATTTGCTCTAAATAAACCTATTAAATAAGAAAGACATCTTAGGATTAGTTAAGCTGAATTACTATCACATAACACACAACCATTTATTTTTTTTCCAACATGTATACCATGCATATGAATAATCCTAAGCATACCTATACATGCAAATCTTAGCAACACCTTAATGATGAATGCAAAGAGATGTTGTTTAAGAAAATTTGAATATTCCATGAATGCAAGTTTTATTAAGTAGAAAAGAGGGACTCTTTTATCCATCAATCAAATGCACATCCACATGTATAAAAGACATAAGTGAGTACGGTGTCATTATTTTCTACACTAGGGGTGTAAGGTACAAGACCTACTTGGGGCGACTTAAAGCCTCACAACCCCGGGATGTCCAGACTAATATACTACTTTTCTTAAATACATGTGCATATACAAGAAGAAGCAAATGGATGAAGAATCATGTAAAAGATTTTTGTTTGATTTAGTTGTTTAATTTATATGTGTAATGTGAAGATCTTTCTTAAGTCATAACATAGAAATGCATAAGAATAGATTTAGGCCAATGTTATATTCTTTTCAAATGAACTATATACTTTGCAAATCTGATTCAAATCCATGTTATGAGAAGAGAAGAAGATCACATAATACACATCTTATGATATAATCACATGCAAGCTTATAAGTACTTATAAGAATCATCACTTCATTTATAACCTTTAATTTATAAGTTTTGAAAATAATTTTTGATTTAATAGTGATAATAGCCACTTATATTATTAATCTTTAGCCAAAACATGCAAGTTGACATAAAAGAAAACATTTTATTTAATTGATTTTTTAAAAGATTTGAATGCATGATTTCAAATGGCATACAATATTTAGCATGCTTGGAAAGAAATAAAGTGATGTAAGCATATGACTTCATTCTCCCTAATTAATTCCTAAGGACAATCCTATAAGATGAAATTATTCAAAGTGAATCAAAATTCTTTAAAGAGGTTTTTATTTTTGAATTTGATTTGACTTAGGAAATGTGAAAAGCGTTTGTTGGTCCTAACCCATTTCCCCATGTGTGAATTGATTTAGTTTAATTTTAGAACAATTAGATTGATTTTATATTTTATTTAGGTTAATATATGAATTAAATATATTAATTACCCCTTACCTACACCACTTTAATATAATTAAATAAATAATTATGAGCTAACATATGATATGCAACCACATGGAATTTAAATCAGCAATGCATCTAAGAAATAAAGGGGCCTAATGCAATTGGATCATAATTATTGATTAATTAAGCTAAAGGATTTTCATAAAGTACTTTTATAACCTTCCCACACATGTGAGTTGGATATGATTTTCTCAAACTTACCTTAGGCTTTTAAACACCTAAGGATCTATTCAGTAAGAGATTGATTAATTTCAGATTGGTTTTGAAGGTTTGATTAGATTAATTAAGTAGATCATTAGTAGATTAATCCTTAATTATATTTGGATTAAGGAAGAAAGGTGGAATAACTTAGGGAAAATATCCCAAACCCATTCTATAACCCTCCTTCTTACTTAAACAATGTTTAATTATCTCAATTAAGGGATTAACTTACTGTTCATATGCTTAATTACTCTAATTATATTAAGGGTGATTAGGTTCATTAATTAATCCTATTTAACTCATTAATAAATTCCAAGAAAATTAAGGAGGCAAAAGTCCTTCTCTAAACATGTCTGAAGTTTGAATTAATAATTAAGTAAGTAAATAAGGTAATTCAATTTTTAATTAACCACTAAGAAAAAAATTCACTATTTAAAATTAATTATAAGTAATTTTATTGATTTCCTAAAATACCTTTAAAATGAGCCCCTCATTTATATTTTTGATTTTTTTCAACATTTAATTATAAATTTATGAATTTTATTAATGGATAATTAAAATAGCATAATTAACTAATTATCCCATGGTGCCACGGACCGCCGACGAGCACACGTGTGGTGATGGGATTGGTTATTTAAGTTGTCACATGCTCATCCGGGTGATGGACATGTTTTCAGCCCTATCAAGATCGATGGCGATTAATCCGTGGTTCTAAAGGGTTTAAACCAGAGATCTAATGTGATTAAATCAGGACCGTCCATCCAAAACATGTGGGATGGATGACCCATGATTCATCCCTGCCTAAGCTGCGGGAGATGGAGGCCGTCTGTCATCCACTGCTTGATTCGAGCTCGCCTAAGCTTAGATTAGGTTGAGATTTACCCCACACCATCAAGAGGTATATGGAAGAACATCCAGCAGCTAGAATCTAATGGGATTATAATTCTCTTCACAAAGGACCAAGCATTTTTTAAAGGAGGATAGGTTTTGAACAATACCTCGCAGGAGGCTATCATCGGCGCTTCGAACAGAGGAGGTAGCTTCGTCTAGTGGAGATGAAGAACTGTTGAAAGTTTCAAATCTTGATTTGAAGTGGATGGCTTGGTTGACCAAACTCCCCTTCAATGGAATCGAGCTTGGTCAAGGGTTTTTTCAACTTGGAGGCTTGGGAAACACTTTGGGTGAGCTCATTAGCTCTTGATGGTGCTTGCAAAGTGAATTTGGGGTTGGAGGATTTGATGAATTGGAGTTTGGAATTACCTCGCCTGTTTTGGCTTGAGCAAAACCAAGAAATAAAAAATGGGGGGAGCTCGGGAATCCTTACCAAGGCTTGGAGAAGCTTGATTTTGGTTCCTATGGCTCAATTGAATTCAGTGTGTGTGGTTTGAGTGGGAATGAGGGGGAGTACATCTCCGACTCCTTGGATCAGATGTCCGTGACTAGCTTTGTCGTTTGTGATCAATTAATTGATTGGTTTGTTTAGGTTCATTTTAGGCAGAAAAGTGGAGGAGAGGGAGTGCACATGTGCTAGGTGAGTGTATGGAGTGATCCAAGTGGTGAATTTCCATTGGAGGGGTTGGTTTGGCTTTGGGTTGCATCATGGTTAACCCAAACCCATTGGTTCATGTTCACCACCCTCCTCAGTGTCCATGTGGTCCACTAGGGGGATGCTAAGTGGTCATGAGAAGGAATTGACCAAATTTCAAGTGAATTTGGCCATAAGTTACCATTTGACCTAAGGGTAAAATTATCATTTGGTCTTGACTTTGATTTGGGCAGATTTGAAATAATTCAACAGTGGGTTGGGCCATTTCAAGTGATTTAGAGTTCATTTAGATTGAATTGGTTTAATCTGCCTCATTTAAGTCAAATTGGGTTAAATTGGGTTAGGTTGACCAATTGGTCAAATTAGGTCAAACCTTGGGTTAGGTCAAGTTCAAATGATCATTTGGAGCTTATGGGTATCATTGGTTTGGCTCAATTTGATTTATATTTGGTTTTGGTTCATTTAGGTCAAATGGGTCAAGTTGATTAATTTGACCCATTTGACCCAATTGGGTTAAGTCATGGGTTGGTTTAGGTTTGGTTGATCATTTTAAATGTATTGCAAGCTTTGGTTTCAATCAATTTTGGCTTGGTTTGATTTCAAGTTGATTTGACCTTTTAGGTTAAGTTAGGTTTATGGTCAATTGGGCTAGGTTGGATCTAGTTGGCTAATTGAAGCTTTGGTCAAGTTCAACAAGTGATTTGAAATGAATTTGACCCATTGGTTGCAATCAATTTGGCTTAGATTAAGATTTGACCCATTTTGACTTTTTAGGTCAATTTTGGTCAAGTTGGGTCAAGTGGCCAATTAGGCTTGGTTTGGCTCAATTGATGGTTTGGTCAAGTTCAATCATTGATTATGGATTAGTTTAGATCAATGGTTTCAATTAATTTGGCATATAGTAGATTTTGGCTAGTTTGGGTTTCATTTGGGCTAAGTGTTGACTTGGTCAAAGGCTAAGTTTGACTTGGTTTGACCCAACTTGAGTGATTTATCATCCTAGGATGATTGTTGTTCACAATATGAGGCTTAGATGGGCTTAGTTCAATCCAATTTGGGTTGGATTAGAATTTAGCTCAAAAAGGTCCTTTAGGTCACTTTGGGTCAAGTGAGCCTAAGCGGGTCAATTGGCTTCATCAAGGCTTGATTCAAGTTTAGTTGAACTCATATATGGACTTATGATTGAAATATAAATCGAATTGCAAGTGATTTGGAGTCAAATGGGTTTTGATTCATTTGACAATTTGAAGTCAAAAGGGTGAATATGGGTTTGACTTAGGTTAGTTCGATTTTGGTTTGATGATTTAAGGCAGGGTTGGAGTTGCCAGAATGTAAAAGACCTGAAGAGTCCGGATGAACTGGCAGCCCAAATTACTATCTATATCTAACAGCATTCTTATTCACCCAATGACTGGCCAGAAAGAAAATACAGGAGAGGTGAATTCATACTATATAACAATATTCTTATTCACCCAAAGAAAGAATCTACTAGGGTGGTTACGTCCTCTTTTGTGCCCCCGCAGCAAAACAAAGCAAAAGAAAAGATAGTTGAGGATGACAAATGGGAGACTACGGTCTCAAAGAAAACTATGAAGATGTTGAAGAAATTAGAAGGCGTTTCGGCTGTCTGATGGAAATCTCCACTTAAATCGGTGTTGGAACCGAAGGTAGAATCTACATCAAAAGCTTCTGCTTTTTAGAAACAGTCTATGGTGATTGGTGTTCCTCATCCTGAGAAGCAGCCTATCCAAAACCCGCTAAAAACTCCTAAAGACTAGCTAAACAAAAGAAGATGAAGAAGAAATCCACTACCCAAAAGATTAATAATAATATTGAAGAATATCAATGACCAACAAGACATCCAATTAAGCTTACTGATTTCATGTCGGGACTCCAAATCATTGAAATAAATGATGAAGGAGATGATGACGAAGAATCTCTTTCTGGAGAAGTTTGTTGGGTTACCTCAACATCCTTAGATACTCCCTGATGAAATTCATTTCTTCAAGATAATCCAAGAAAAAGAACAACCAATGATGTCGCATTCAAACCTTGCCTGATGGTGAAGCAAACAGATGATAGTTCGAAAGAAGACTTGTGCTTTCCGAAGGAAGATGAGTCAGGGTATTCAATATCACCATTGATGAAGGGCATAAAATTGTGAAGTGATTTTGAAGGCTCCATCTGATCCTCTGGCATAAATAGTGATTTTGAAGAGGAGACTTCTTTAAAAGAACCTGAGCCAGATAGAGCAGCCCTAATATAGCTAAGAAGTGGCAAAGTGCTGCCGTCATCACAGAAGAAAGGAACACCAAATAAAGGCAATGATAAGAACATAGAAGTTAATAAAAATATTATTCCCAAAGATCCAAAGAAGAAGTCTAACATGGATAAAGGAAATTATTACAACATCTTGTTGAACTTGAGGAAGATCCCTGCACAATTGACTGTGTATGAGGCCCTCCTGATGTTGCTGGATCTCCATGAAACTTTAATTCAAGCTCTCAAGAATTCTAAGAAATATGAAGTGTACTTCACCGAGCGGTGTATGACTAAAGTATTACAATCTCAGGACCTTCTGACAATCACCTTCTCTGTGGAAGATCTTATGCTCAGAACATCATACACAATTTCTCGCTATATGTCTCTACAAAGAGCGATGGTATCATAATCAATCGAATTCTAATTGTTCCAGGTTCATCTATTAATCTCATGAGCCTACGAGCATTGAGAGGATTGTCTCTTGACATTCAACATCTAGGACGAGACAAATTGATGATTCACGGCTTAAATAAAAAAAAAGGCAAAAGACTCTCGGATCTTTTACCTTGCCGCTAAAATTAAGGGAGCTTTACCCATAAGCTAAATTTCATATCATTGTTACTGACACCTCATTCAGGGCCTTGTTGGGTTGCCCTTGGCTACATGAGTACGGAATAGTTCCATCTACTTTGCGCCAATGCATGAAATACATAAGAGACGAGAAAGAACACTGAATTCCTGGCAACCTTCAGCCATTTGCAATCCATGAAGCTAAAATCTATGAAGATGTGAAATACTATTTGTTGAAAGAGTGCGGCCAACAATCAAGGCTTCTATTTCAAAAACAATCCAAAGAAGTGAAGAAGGAAAAAGAAAGAAAGAGGCAACACTCTTCTTAAAGCAGTCAACGCATCACCTAAGTTGAAAAGGCTAATCCCTCATCACGTGACACAAGAAGAAGAGGATGATCCTCTATTTTGAGGGAGTGAACATGTCTCCGGTGAAAGGAAAGAAAAATATAGAATACCACCCATTATGATTGAACCTACTTACAAAAGTGAAGTTCATTGTATCTTTTAAAGAAGGATGATAAGATCTACTGATATCAAAAGATTCATTTGTGGTCATGCTAGTTCCTTTTCAACACTTCAAGGAAGTTACTCCACGTGAAGTCCATATTGTTGAAGAGTTAAAGACTTTCTGTGTGCATCCTTTGCTTGGAAGTGATGAACGTTGAATTTCATTTTACAAATTTGAGAAATATTATCACCAAGATTCTGATTGGCTCATGCAATTCAATGAATCTAATGATATGGTGCTAACTAGAATGCCAAGGTATTATCCTTCAAGGATCCGTAAGATGATGCACAAATTAGGAGTTGATGTTAGAACTGATAAGTGGGGAGCTCACCTTTTCGACATCCTATGGAATTTAAAAAGTCCCCAGACCTTATGAAAGTGTGACAGTCATACATCTAAAGGTCTTGAATACATCTGACGTAGGCATCCTCGAAGAGCTTGTTATGCAATAGCGGGAAATGAAGTTCAAACTGAAATTGAAAAGGAAGATAATTTTTATGAGGTTAATCTGACCAACGATGAAGAACCAGAAGTCAAGATAGCACCTGAAGAGCTTAAGAATGGTGGACTGGCAGCTACCATGGATGAGTTGATTCATCAGAAAGTAGAATGCTATATGGATGACCTCATCATTAAGAGCATAGATCGAAAAGATCATTTTAATAAACTGAGGATGGTCTTTGAAAGAATTAGGCAGTATGATCTCCAAATGAATTCTCTTAAATGTGCATTTGGGGTTTCGTCTGGAAAGTTCCTTGGTTATGTGGTGCAATACAGAGGAATTGAGATCGACCCTAATAAAATCAAAACGATAGTGGATATGCCATCACCGAAGAATCTTCATCAACTTCGTTCTGTGCAGGGACATCTGGCATTCATCAGGTATTTCATATCAAATCTGTTAGGCATGTGTCAACCATTTGCTAAATTAATGAAGAAGAATGCATCGTTTAAATGGGTTGATGAATGTCAAGAAGCATTCGATAGCATCAGAAGATACCTGTTAAATCCATCGATTCTTGCAGCACCAATTTTAGGGAAGCCCCTCATTTTATATACAGTTGCACTAGAAGAATCCTACCAACTTATTAACGTGAATTGTCAACGACCGATGCCACCAATCAATGGTCGATATCTCAAAAAAATATCACAACTCACTGTGGATAAGTATATAAATACTTAAATGACTCTTGCACTAGTAAGACTTTCATGTCAAATACACATATAATGTCACTTAAAAATTCTCTCGTAAAATGAGAATGGATTTCAAGTTATTGTGAAGCTCCCTTATTAGATAAGAGGCATTTTTATATATTTAGTTAAGTTGACATCAAGCTTTAAGCCGAGAAACTTAGATAAATATATATAATAATTAGAACGAGCTATGCTTATTTATATTAAAGATGGTCAAACTCTATAATTTATTTTTGAACTAGTCTGCAATCCCCCTATTAGACAAGGGGCATTTTTTAGTTTTTATAATCAAAATTGTTCAGTCCACTCATGTGAAATAGGTCTTCTTTTATATGTACTCAGGTTGACATCGAGCTTTATGTCGAAATCTTTGAACATATCTACAATTGCTATTATTAAAATTGCAGGCTCTTGCTTACCAAAAGAATCTATTTCTACGCACAAA
Organism: Cymbidium sinense; assembly: GCA_021442155.1. Taxonomy (NCBI): domain Eukaryota; kingdom Viridiplantae; phylum Streptophyta; class Magnoliopsida; order Asparagales; family Orchidaceae; genus Cymbidium; species Cymbidium sinense. The sequence goes on from JAKCPB010001685.1 coordinate 19,218, forward strand.
AAGATAGCCATAAATCTCAAAAGTTTCTCTCAAAGATTCATCAAATTTCGAAGATTAAGTCAAAAGAACTCTCAATTTTGAAAGTTTCAATCAGCTAAGTTGGAAACATATCAACCTCTACATACTCAAGTCTATGACACGGACGGGTTCTAAAGGTCAGACTCAATAAGCCCACAAATGGCCAAGTTGATGATGCTCCTCACTTCAAAGAAAAGGCAGAGTGAAAGAGCCTCCGATTAGTCGATGACTAAACCACCAACCCATCACTTAAGTCAAAGACTCAGTAGGTTCTAAAGATGGACTCAACAAGCCCACAAATGATCGGACGCTCCTCACTCAAGCCATAAGAAAGAGCGTGAAAGAGCTCACCTTCGTTAATATAATGGCGGTGGTTCAATCCAAACCAAATCCATTTAATAAGCTTATAACCGAGAATCTAAGAGGTTTTTTCTATCGATCGATGGACCAGGACAATCTGAGGAAACAATTCTCAACTCATAACTGCCTCAAATCAATCTCTGCATTGCCTACAAGTGATATCGCAATCTATTTTTAAACAACCTGATCAAGCACAAAGTGCAGATCAAAGCTAATTTCCTCATCAAGTATGCCAAAGCATAAAGCACAGGATCGAGGAAGCAATCCCATAGTTCATATAAAGGCAATGATTGAACTAAAGGAATTTTGTGATTATTCAGTCTGTTAAAGCACATATTACTAGACTGATAACTCAACACTGACCTAGTATAAGCCGAAAGGTTGGATCATCTATTTACACCCTTCAACAAATCCGTCAAAGTAGTATGCACATGATTCAGGACATACATACACTTCTTGACAAGTCAATATGGACAAATCAGGTCAATCCTTAATCAAGTCCATCAAGCTTAAAGCAAGAACCAAAGAAATTTCAAATATCAAAGCAAACAAACCAATTCCTCTATCAAACCCAACCAGGCATGAAGCCAGGGTCAAAGGAAATCAAAATCTATAAAGACACAAAAGAAAGAGATCTTCAGCAAGTCCATTTAAGAAGAGAGTAGATGGTGGAAGAGGATCTTCAGCAAGCCCATTGAAGCCGAAGTAATTCATGGTCGACACGAAGGGTCAACCAGTTTTCAACAAATATGACTCACTCCATGCACGAAGCACATTTGTTGGGGTCAATTTGTTAGCCTAAATGTCTACTACATAAGTTGAGTTGAGCTCATAAGCCAAATTCGACGGACCTCAGATGCAATAACACGCACATCAGAGCTGAAATGCACTCGACGTCACCAAAAATCAATTGATATGACCTTCGATCAATGAACGAACTTTACCATCGCATTCAGAATATTGAAATTGATTAGAATATACATATTGCAAAATTTGACGGTCGATCGATTAAGAAGGAAATTGGTCGACAAGCCCGCACACATATCGGAGTCGGAAAGCTGTGATGATGGTCAAATGACATCTGTTCATGAAATTGATCATGCCGTTAGAATCAAAATATTAGAACCTATCAAATGAGACTATTCGTGCTCAACTCGGATGAGTCTATGCGAATGTCGAGAGGTAGGAAGCGACGACACATAATTTTGATCTAAAATTGGTCCGATTCAGCACCGACTTAAACCAAACGACCTTTGATCGTAAAACGGACTACGTCATTGAGTCCATAACATTGAAATAACTTAATATTGGCATATATATATTAATTATATAATTTTTTTGTCATAAAAAAAAATCAAAATCTAGGTTAATTTTTATTTTTTATAAACAAATGCCTTTATAACTAATCCTATTACCTAACCCTAAGACAACTCGACATCCTTGACTCCAAAACTCAGCGCTGTTCACTCACTCTCTCAATTATAGCTTCCAAATCAAATGACTCCCTCTCTGTGCATGACCTCTTCTCCCTCTCCTCCATCCTCTTGCGATATGTCGCCTTTCGATCGAATGAGCCTCCCTCCTTTTTCTCCAAGCTCATCTCATTGGTGTTTCTCTTCTTTTTTGTTTCCTCTCTCAACTCATCACGATAGAAAGGAGGAGGCAATGATTTACTCCATTGATGGGCTAAGTATTATGTATTCAAGGAGGAAATGAAGCGTGAGCGGTTCATCTAAGTTGTTGGGTTTGTGGCCCTCCGGTGGTCTCCATATGGGAGTCGTACACCGGTGAAGCCAAACCAGTTGATAGATTTCTTTGTGAGAGGACATCAACAAACAATGATCTGATGACATCAATGGAATAACATTGGCGGTCCATTCCTGAGGATGAGATGGGCGTGGCAAAAGTCCATGAAGATGAGATGTTGGAGGCCTCCCCTCTTGCTTCCGGAACACTTGGAGATGGATTTGGGGCATCAAAGGGAAGGCCCATGAAGCAATGACTATTAATGGAGGCAAATCATCTTCCAATGTCTACATTTCGGCATGGTGATGATTTCTGGTCATTGGAGATTAGCACCGGAGGCCTTGTCAGTGTGCTTCTTGGTGTTAAGGATGTTGATGCTAAATGGATTGGATAAATGTGTAAATGATTTAGTTGGGCAAAAGCCACTTATAAAGGCAGGTAGAAGAGATGCATTCCGATTTTTTTTTCTTAATGAAGAAATAGTACACCAATATTACAATGGCTACTGCAACAATATCCTATGGCCACTTTTCATTATCTTGGACTTTCTCAAGAAGATAGACTTACAACTTCGACTTCAATCTCAGTTTGATGCATATAAAAGGGCCAACCATATGTTTTCAGTGAACACTATGAAGAGGGAGACATTGTATGCCATGATTACCATCTTATGTTTCTTCCAAAATGTCTTAAGGACTATAATAGCAAGATGAAGGTTGTTGGTTGCACCCCATTTCCTTCATCACAAAAGAACCACATCGATGAAATCTTAAATCTTCTTGCTGATTTGGTTGGATTTCACACATATGACTATGGACATTTTGTAAGTGCTTGCTTCAAACTCTTAGGGAGTGGGGAGTGGGAAGATAGACTTCGCATTCGACTCGCCAGGCTCACTTCCAGCCAAAGAGTTGATCGACATGATTAAAGGTTGTTCAAAATATTTTAGCATTTGAAGTTCCTTGAGGAGAATCCGATCAGCGTGATAAAGTAATCTTGTTGCAAATTGCAACAAGAAACATTCCTATATTTGCTAGATATAAAGTACTGTTGTCATGTGTCAGAAGTCGATGGTTTTCATACATGTTTGAAGGCTATGATGCTTTTCATAAGTGTGGTAGGTGTAAAATCACTTTCGATTCAGTGTGGCAAGACACTATCATGCCTTTGCAGGTGGTGGGAAAAACTCTCGATGCACTCTACATGGGATGATGGGAGGCTACCGATTTCATTTAAAAAACGTCTGCATGCTTGCTAACATATTAAATTCATGTATTTACTATTTTAATGTAATTGCAAATATTTGTTAGATATAAGAACTTGTGCATGTTGCTTCAGCATGTCGAGAAAATCAGGATGGTTTTCATACAAGATTAAAGGCATATGCAATGCTTTCATAAGCGCGGTAGGTGCAAGAAAATCACTCGACCATAATATCGCAATACATCTACCATGCACATTTCTTAAGCATGGTGAGAAGGCATCAGTACTCCCGATGTAGCCCCCTACACGGAGATAATGTAGGGAGGCTACCGAATTGCATTTCAAACACAGATATTGAAGGCATATGCACGCTTTCTTAAGCATGATGAGTTTAGAGGATTCTCTAAGCCGCGGTGTTGCAAGACACTGACTATGTATACTTCTTAAGCATAGTAGGAAGGCTCTAGCACTCCCGAAGCAACCCCCTATGTGGGGATGACGTCGGGAGGCGGACAAAATTTCATCAAGATAAAGATCAATAATTAATGAAAATGAAGTAGTTAAGGAATAATATTTGAATCTTAAATGAGTAATAAGATCAATAATCAAACTAAGCACAATGTACTAAGCTATTTAGACAAATTGAACTTTCAATTATCTGATTAACAATAGTTTACAACAAATTAGACGAAATTCACTATGCTATAAAATATTCAAAATATTTAAAGTTGGATATGAATGAAACCTACAACATATACCCATTAAGTACATTACAAGAGCGAAGGCGTTAATTAAGACATTCATTGTACTCTTGCACACGTTATAAAGTATAATTAAAACTCAAATTTAATACCTCAAAGTGTGCAACATTCTTAAATACATGGGCTCATACTACTAAATGCTTAAACTTGGTGTCGAGAATGATCTTGAGTTGAATCTCGGTTGGGTCTTGATGGATCGTTAACAAAACTTAAAAAAATCTAATAATACTATTATAATATTTTCCAACTTATTAAAATATAGAAGCTAATTACGACAATGATAGATCTCTCATTATTAAACTAATAGAGTTGATAGGTTCGAATTAATAAATTAAATGATCAAACAATATATATACCCTAAGGATGGTTGTGTTGAATGAAGATTTGAATCGAAGGGGATATTTTCATCAAAATGTGATTGTTATTTCAAATCAAATTAATATAAGTTAAATATCAATCCAAATGAGAATTCTAATGAATTATTAAGCTCAATGACTAAATGAAAATCATCAAGTTAAAGACTTAAAATAAATTAATCCACTTTCAACTATTTGTCGAGGTGATAAATTAAAAACTCTAGCTCACAAAGGAATCAAGTGTCAAGTATGTTCTAATATCAATCTCAATCTCGGGGGTGGCATGTCCTCATGCATGGTTTGACCAGTAGGCTCCACATATGATGTAATTACGACCAGAGTCCTCTAAATGGGTGATTGCCACCAAATGACACCATTATATTATAATTACGATTGTAGCTCGTATGTTCCCCAATGGCTTTGCTATTTGAGTTGTAAACCATAGGGTATACTTGATTGGGCAAAAAGCCCTCTGTTAGCTAAGGTAAACTTAAGCTTGTCTCCTTAGACAAACACCATCCTAGGTCTATAATGTTCCCTTGAATGACGCAACTCATGTCTGCTGACAAGGATCCTTCAATCAAGTTGGGTCAACTACCTCCTCTGACTAAGTAGACTATAGACCATGACAGCCCGGGATGATGGATCTATGGGATCTTGATCGGGCGCATCATCGTTCTCCCAACCATCCGCTTTAAGTTAAAATGATGAATTTCATAAGCTTAATTTTTAAACTCCACATCTCTATGCGTGCATTTAGCAATCTAATGTCTAGCCTTAATTGAAAGCTCTCTCTCAGTATTGGGAGGGCTAATTAATTATAAGTGCTTGTGCCTATAGGATACTTGGAACCAGATCTAAAGTCCTCATAAAATGAGGGTGAAATCTCTAGGTAGTATCTTATCTACTATTCTATTAGCTTTATAAAAATTACACCGACACATTTAATCTACTCTCTTCATTGAGAGGTGGGTGGTGAATTTTGAGCACCTCACCTTTCTGACATCGTAGTAGTTCTAAGTGATCTCACCATTATAAAATGATTAAATAATCAACCAATCAAGTAAAGAATAGTGTGGACATTTTTTTAATAAGTCTTTATATCATTTCCAAGCCTTAGATATTGATTTATTATCTAATTGCACAAAAGATGTAAAGTCATTTATAAGCTTAGCTATATTAGTTGGTGGAAAATATTTAGCCAAAATTTTATGTGCTACATTATTCTAATTAGTGATAGATCTTTGAAGTAATGAATTCAACCACATTTTTGTTTTATCTCTTAATGAAAATGGGAATAACACAAGTCTGATAGCATCCTCACTCAACCTATTATATTTAAAGGTGGCACATATTTATAAGAAATTTGCTATATGCATATTTGGATCTTTTATAGATGATCCCCCAAACTAAGAATTTTGAACCATTTGGATTATAGAAAGTTTCAAATCAAAATTATTAGCTTGAATGGTCGGTCTAGCTATGTTTTGATGCATTCCATTAATGAGTAGAGTCTCTTGGTTGATTTGCTATTACTAATTCTCTAAGTTGATCTTATGCTATTATATAAGTTTCCACAAAGTTTTTTTTATGTTCAAAGGTAATATGTCAAGTTTTATCATTACACATACACATATATTAAAACACAAATTTTACATGAACTAATAAGAGTAAACACAAAAATAGTTGAATTATAAATCACTTAGATTGATTAATATTAACTTAATTTAAATCACTTAAATCTATAATGCCAAAAACTTGATCGATTAGAACAAGATATAAGTGCATGTGTTGTATCAATATAAGAATATAGTATTATTCCCATAAAATTGAGTTGTGTTTAATTATATTAAGTTAATTACTAGTCCTTTCTAAATTTTAATTTTTATTCAACTAAGTTAAATATTAAAATCAAACTATATTATTATTTTAGAAAGTAAATTTTTATATAAAATAAAAGTGTTATTTTTGATAAGTAAATTAGTATTATGAATCTATGTAATTTTGATGTTTATCTAGATTAAATTAACTGTGGAATTAATTTCTAGCATGTAGTGTTAATCAAGAGCATAAATACTATATCATTTATGCTTAGATCAATATAATCAAACCAGTCTTATAACCAATTTTTTGCCTACTCCTAATTAAATTTTGACTAATTGTGTTTTCTCTATTTCCTTGGAAATGATAGCGGTTCCTAAAAATAAGCATATTATAAATACTTATTTAGTACATCCATTTATTTCTCCCTACTATTCCTCAAGGACTCCGCCAATGTCTCTAGATCACAACTTGTTTTAACATTACAATTGGTTAGATTATAAGTATATTATACTCAAAAAAAATCAAAACACATTTTACATCAAAAGCACAAATAATTTTTTATATCATTCCATAAAGATAGTTTAATGTAGGACAACGTTCAAAACATACATAAATCCAGAGGACTAAATACTTAATCACTCATATTATAAGAAAAGAAATCCATAAACCAAACCAAGGATAACCGTGAGAAAAGGGATGAGTAAACCAAGTAAATTCTTCTAAATCGCTCTTATCTTCTTTCAACTTCTGGAGACCCACAATGACTTCTATGTGGACACTCAATCTTGGATATTCTTCTTTTCGTCTTTCACAAGGACACACTCTCAACATTAGCTAAGCACAACAGTAACACACATATACACAACAATAACACACACATACTATATTTGGAGTGTCAATCTCTAAGTGCCTTCACACTCACAAGCTCCAATAACCAAAAATCTTCTGCTGCCAAAAATTGATCTCTTTTTATAGCTTAGGGTGGTTGATCCCTTGTATATAGTATGAAAACCCAAATTATTTTTTTATTCAGTCATGTTGGTGTTATGAATGTGAGCCTATAACATGTAGACTAATTGGCATGGCATCTTGGCATTGGTTTCACTATTTTTTGGCATGATTCTTAGGTCCACTAGTACTATGACGCTTAAATTATGATACCTTGGTGCTAGGGTTCCTCCTGGTGCTTTCTACTAAGTCCTCACTAATTTTGGAGCCAAATTTGAGCTCTCTATATCCTATACTTATTTTGGGTGCCATTGATAACTAGTGCCAATCGCTTTCTCTATCTTGATCGTTCATTGTTTTGTGTCGCATGCTAGTGAGCCAACGCTTTATGTTCTTTATTTTTCTATCAAAATCAAGCCTATTAGAGCGTGACAAAGCTTTACAATGATGAATGGCCCTAATTTTTATATTTTTCTTCGAACATATGAAAATTTTTTGCATCAATATAAAATGAATTATGAATAACATATTTTTTTAGAGAAAATAGAAAAAAAATGAAAGCTCAAAATATATAATATTTTTATATAAATCGTGTTGATCACAACATGTGTGGATAGTGCAAGTAGATGACTTGTTTCATATTTTGAGGATCAAGATAGATTGAAGCGTAGTTATTGATAAGTTTGAAGAGCTATGTAGGATGAGATGTTTGGTGTACTTCTGATAAACAAACTTGACCAGACATACAATCAATATGTAGAGTTTCACCATCGAGTCATATAGATCTCAAACCATCCACCTTTGTAACTTCTAAAACTTCTATGTACACAACTTCACCCTCTCCCATATATCCCACATGGACATTATGCTATTAATAATGGGGAGGACCACAAAGTGACATCTTTGGACAATCACCATTTACTCCAGCTTTTTCTTGACCTTGACCTTTTTGAGTGATACTAGGTAGCAACCCTTCTACAACACTGCATGAGTCACAATATTAGATACTCATTCTTGCTCTATCTTCTTATCTAGTAGTAGGCACCTTCTACTAGTTTACTATCAGAGCATATGTTCATGTCATATCCTATACAAAGCATTGGGCGTAAGATGAGGATGAGCTTGAGCATTGAGAGAGCACATAATCTACGAAAGATTCAACGCTGCTCTACCTAAATAACACCATAGGCAATAGGGGCACATATGCATGCTTTATATTCAGCTTTTTAAATTTTTTTCATATATCTTTGAGATGTACTCAATTTTAGTAGATATATTATTTTATGTATTATCAACTTTAGTATTAGTTGCTTTAATTTTTATTTAATATTATTTTTTTTCTTATAACTCTTTTGTAAAAATTTGACGAACATGAATCACAACATTAAATAACAAAAGTGAGTTGAGGGATGCTAAAATATTTTTCTTAATCTTTCTGCTTTTTGGTGCCGTGTTTTCACAAATAATTTTAAGTATTAAAAAATTAGCAGACATATATTTTTGATTTATTTTATTATAAATATATTTTAATATTTTTGTTAACTGATTACCTCTTCTAATTGTTATTGTTATTATTGATTATATGAAGCCTCATAGCTATGATGAATTAGGGAGATACACTAAAAAAATTTGTAAAATCTAACAATGAATTATGAGTTTATTTTATTGTTGATATTACCAAGAAATTATTGAGAGGCATTTACATGCATAGCACACAATTCTTATATATTTACATATCTAACACCCAAACATAAATATTTACATATATATATAGCATCTAAATCTTTATTATTATAACAAAATAACACTTTTCTTAATTTTTTGAACTAAAAATAATTTGAGCGGTTTTCATACCATATACAAGGGAGCAACCACCCTAGGCTATAAAAAGAGATTCATTTTTGGCAGAAGAAGATTTTTGGTTATTGGAGCTTGTGAGTGTGAAGGCACTTAGAGATTGACACTCCAAATACAATATGTGTGTGTTATTATTGTGTATATGTGTGTTACCGTTGTGCTTAGCTAGTGTTGAGAGTGTGTCCTTGTGAAAGACGAAAAGAAGAATATCCAAGATTGAGTGTCCACATAGAAGTCACTATGGTTCTCCACCGAGAAGTTGAAAGAAGGCATAAAGAGCGATTTAGAAGAATTTACTTGGTTTACTCATCCCTTTTTCTCCATTATCCTTGGTTTTTTATGGGTTTCTTTTCTTGTAATATGAGTGATTAAGTATTTAGTCCTCTGGATTTATGTATGTTTTGAACGTTGTCCTACATTAAAGTATCTTTTTGGAATGATATAAAAAATTATTTGTGCTTTTGATGTAAAATGTATTTTGAATTTTTTTGAGTATAATATACTTATAATCTAACCAATTGTAATGTTAAAACTAGTTGTGATCTAGAGACATTGGTGGAGTCCTTGAGGAATAGTAGGGTGAAGTAAATGGATGCACTAAATAAGTGTTTATAATATGCTTATTCTTAGGAACCGCTATCATTTCCAAGGAAATAGAGAAAACACAATTAGTCAAAATTTAATTAGGAGTAGGCAAAAAATTGGTTATAAGACTGGTTTGATTATATTGATCTAAGCATAAACGATATAGTATTTATGCTCCTGATTAACACTACATGCTAGAAATTAATTCCATAGTTAATTTAATCTAGATAAACATCAAAATTATATAAATTCATAATACTATTTTACTTATAAAAAATAACACTTTTATTTTATATAAAATTTTACTTTCTAAAATAATAATATAGTTTGTTTTTAATATTTAACTTAGTTGAATAAAAATTTAAATATAGAAAGGACTAGTAATTAACTTAATATAATTAAACACAACTCAATTCGTATGGGAATAATACTCTATTCTTCACTATATTACTTGATACAATACATGCACTTGTCTATACTATTCTAATTGATCAAATTTTTGGCACTGTTGTCGGAGATTTATGTGATTTAAATTAAGTTAATATTAATCAATCTAAGTGATTTATAATTCAACTATTTTTGTGTTTACTCTTATTAGTTCGTGTGTAAAATTTGTGTTTTAATATATTTGTATGTAATGATAAAACTTCTGACATATTACCTTTGAACATAAAAAAAAAAAATTTGTGAGAAACTTATATAATAGCATAAGATCAAACTTTGAGAATTAGTAATAGCAAATCAACTAAGAGACTCTACTCATAAATGGAATGCATCAAAACATAGCTAGACTGACCATTCAAGCTAATAGTTTTGATTTGAAACATTCTATAATCCAAATGGTTCAAAATTCTTAGTTTGGGGATCATCTATAAAGATCCAAATATGCATATAGCAAATTTCTTATAAATATGTGCCACCTTTAAATATAATAGGTTGAGTGAGGATGCTATCAGAGTTGTGTTATTCCCATTTTCATTAAGAGATAAAACAAAAATGTGGTTGAATTCATTACTTCAAAGATCTATCACTAATTAGAATAAAGTAGCACAAAAAATTTTGGCTAAATATTTTCCACCAACTAATATAGCTAAGCTTAGAAATGACTTTACATCTTTTGTGCAATTAGATAACAAATCAATATATGAGGCTTGGAAATGATATAAAGACTTATTAAAAAAATGTCCACACCATTCCTTACTTGATTGGTTGATTATTTAATCATTTTATAATGGTGTAGTAGGATCACTTAGAACTACTACGAGATCGCAAACACATGTGTGGGCTCCAAAATTTCACCGACCTCTCTCTGAAGAGAGATTAAATGTGGCGGTGTAATTTTTAGAAGAAATGGAATAGTAGATAGACACTACTTAGAGATTTCTCTCATTTTATGAGGACTTTAGATGCGTTCGAGGTTTCAGGCTAAAGCACCTATAGTTAATTACCTCCCAATACCGAGAGATAACTCATTAAGGCTAGACGTTGATTGCTAAATGCAGAGCATAAAAGATGTGGAGTTTAAAAATTAAGCTTATGGAATTCATCATATTAACTTAAAGCAGATGATTGGGGGAACGATGATGCGTCCGATCAAAATCTCATAGCTCCATCATCCTGGGCTGTTGTGATCCATAGTCTACTTAGTTAGAGGAGGTAGTCGATCCAACTTGACCGAAGGATCCTTTTCAGCAGCTATGAGTTGCATCATTCAAGGGAACCTTGTAGACCTAGGATGGTGTTTGTCTAAGGAGACAAGCTTAAGTCTACCTTAGCTAATAGAGGGCTTTTTGCCCAATCAAGTATACCCTATGGTTCACAACTCAAAGAGCAGAGCCATTGGGGAACATACGAGCTACAGTCGTGATTGTAATATAATGGTGTCATTTGGTGGTAACCACCCATTCAGAGGACTCTGGTCGTAACTACATCATATGTGGAGCTTACTGGTCAAACCACACAGTTAGAGGACATGAACCACATCCTTACTAGCATGAGATTGATTGAGAGTAAACATAGTAGAATACTTGATTTGACTTTGTTTTTTTGTAGAGTTTTCTTAATTTATCACCTCGACAAATAGCGGAAGGTGGATTAATTGAATTTTGCTTTAAGTCTTTTAACTTGATGATTTTCATTTAGTCATTTCGAGCTTAATAATTCATTAGAATTCTCATTTAGATTGATATTTAACTTATATTAATTTGATTTAAAATAACAATCACATTTTGATAAAAATATCTCATCCGATTGAAATCTTCATTCAACATAACCATCCTCGGGGTGTATATATTATTTGATCATTTAATTTATTATTTTAGAACCTATCAACTCTATTAGTTTAATAATAGAGGATCAGATCTACTATCATATGATAGAATTAGCATCTTAGATATTTTAATAAGTTGGAAATATTCTAATAGCATTATTAGATTTTTTTTAGTTTTGTTAACCCGGACCCGATCCAAAGACCCAAGAGATTCAACTGCGCATCCTCGACACTAAGTTTAAGCATTTAGCATAGCATGAGTGTATTTAAGAATTCTTGCACTTTTTTTAAATTTGAGTTTTAATCATACTTTATAACGTGTGCAAGAGTTCAATTGAAGTCTTAATTAACGTCTTATGTTCGCTTGTACGATATGTTGTGAATCCAGTGTCATATGTTGTAGGTTTCATTCATATCCAACTTTAAATATTTTGAATGTTTTATAGCACAGTGAATTTCATCTAATTTGTTGTAGACTATTGTTAGTCAGATAATTGAAAGTTCAATTTGTCTAAGTAGCTTAGTACATTGTACTTAGTTTGATTATTGATCATATTACTCATTTGAGATTCAAATATTATTCTTTAACTATTTTATTTTCATTAATTATTAATCTTTATCTTGATGAAATTTTGCCAGCCTCCCGGCGTCGTCCCCATATAGGGGGTTGCTTCAGAAGTGCTAGAGTCTTCCTACCATGCTTAAGAAAATATGCATAGTCAGTATCTTATAACACTGTGGCTTAAAGAATCTTCTAAACTCATTATGCTTAAGAAAGTGTGCATAGGCCTTCAATATCTTTGTTTGAAATGAAATATGGTAGCCTCCCTACATCATCCCCGTGTAGGGGGCTACATCGGGAGTGTTGAGGCCTTCCCACCATGCTTAAAAAAGCGTGCATGGTAGATGTCTTGCGATACCACGGTTGAGTGATTTTCTTGCACCTACCATGCTTATGAAAAGCGTTGCATATGCCTTTAAACTTGTATGAAAATCATCATAATTTTCTCGACATGCTGAAGCGACATGCATAGGTACTTATATCTAGCAAATATTTGCAATTACATTGAAATAGTAAATACATGAATTTAGTATGATAGACAAGCATATGCACAAGAATTTGAAATAAAATCTGATAGCCTCCCGGCATCATCCCCATGTAGAGGGCTACATCGAGAGTACTGAGGCCTTCCCACCACGCTTATGGAAAGCGTACATGGTAGCTGTCTTGCGACACTGTGACCAAGTAATTTTTTTGCACCTACCGCACTTATTAAAAGCATCGCATAGGCCTTCAAACATGTATGAAAACCATCTTGACTTCTTCGACATGCTGACGCAACATACATGAGTACTTAAATCTAGCAAATATATTTAGGAATATCGGTTCTTGTTGGAACTGCAATTTGCAACAAGATTACTTTATCACCAGATTCTCCTCAAGGAGCTTCTTAAATGCTAAAATATTTTGAACAATCCCTTTAATAATGTCAAGCCGATCAACTCCTAACATTACCTTGTGACCAGCAAATCTTTGTGTCGATTCATTCATGTGATCTTTGACTGTTAGAAGTTCAAGAGCTCCCTGAAAGCGTTCAGAGTCTATCTTGATAGGAAACACAGCAATGCATGTCAATTTTCCTTAGTCTTCCACTCCCTCTGGTGTACCTTCAAGTCTAAGAATTTGAGTGCAAGCACTTATAAAATGTCTTGCATTGTCATATGTGTGAAATCCAACCAAATCAGTAGCAAGAATAGATTTAAGAAGCTCTGATCGAGATGGTAGGGTTCCCTGAATTTCTGATGAAGGAAAAGGGGTGTGAAGGAACCAACCAACTTTCATCTTGTTGTTATAGTCCTTAAGACATTTTGGAAGAAACATAAGATGGTAATCATGGCACCATACAATGTCCCCCTCTTCAAAGTGTCGATTCACAAGAACTGGTTTTTTTTTGCATCATCAAGAGATTGGAAGCTACGAGTCATTGCAAGTTTATCTTCTTGAGAAATTCCAAGATAATAAAAAAGTGCCATAGGATACTGTTGCAGTAGCCATTGCAATATCTGTGTACAATTTCTTCATCAAGAAAAAAAATCGAAATGCATGTCTTCTCAGCCAGTGCCTTTATAAGTGCCTTTTGCCCAACTAAATCTGGCACATTTACACCAGCCCATCCAATCCATTTAGCATCAACATCCTTAACACCAAGAAGTACGCTGACAAGGCCTCCAACGCTAATCTCCAATGACCAGAAATCTTCACCATGCCGAAATGCAGACTCAGGAATATGATTAGCCTCCACTAATAGTCACTGCTTCATGGGCCTTTTCTTTGATGCCCCAAATTCATCTCCAAGTGTCCTAGAAGCAAGAGGGGAGGCCTCCAACATCTCATCTTCATGGACTTTTGCCATTCCCATCTCATCCTCAACAAGGAACACGGGACTGCCACTGTTATTCCACCTGTTTTTAGTTGCATCATTACCATCAGTATTGATGTTTTTGTTGAGCTTCCTAAGCTCCCTCTCACAAAGAAGTCTATCAACCCTAGTTTGGCTTCAACTGGTGTACTTGAATCCTAGCATATGGAGACCACCGGAGGGCAGCTTCAAAAACCCAATAGCTTAGCCGATGAGCCGCTCACGCTTCATTTCCTATTTGAATCCATAACTGTGCGCCTTAGCTCATCAATCGATGGAGTAAACTGTTGCCTCCTACCTTTCTATTGTGACGAGTTGAGAGAGTAAAACAAAAGAAGGGAAATACCTGCAGTCGAGATGAGTCAGTTGGAGCGACGGAGAGAGGAGGCTCATTTGATCGGCGTGTGACTCGATAACACAAGAGGGATGGACGGGAGAGGGATCGAAGAGGAGGCCTACTGTGCACGAGAGAGGGGAGTCATTGATTTGGAACCAAGAGAGTGAAAGCGGAGTTTTGGAGTCGAGTTGTTGTCTTAGGGTTAGGTAATAGGATTATTTATAAATGCATTTGTTTATAAAAAATGAAAATTAACCTGGATTTTGATTTTTTTACGATGAAAAAATTATATAATTAATATATATGTCAATCTTAAGTTATTTTGATATTCTAGACTCAACATTGTAGTCCATTTTGCGATCAAAGGCTGTTTGGTTCAAGTCGGTGCTGAATTGGACCAATTTCAAATCAAAATTGTGCGTCGTCGCTTCCGATCGCTCAACATTCATGCAGACTCATCCGAGTTGAGCATGAACAGTCTCGTTTGATAGGTTCTATCATTTAGATGCTAACAACATGATCAATTTCATGAACAGAGGTCGTTTGGCCATCATCACAGCTTCTCGACTCCGATATGTGCGTGGGCGCGTTGAAATTTTTTTTTCTTAATCGATCGACCGTCAAATTATGCAATATGTATATTCAAATCAATTTCAACATTCTGAACGTGATGACAAAGTTTATTCATCGATCAAAGGTCATATCAATTGATTTTCAATGACATCGAGTGAATTTCAGCTCTGATTTGCGTGTTATTGCATCTGAAGTCTATCGCATTTGGCATGTAAGCTCGACTCAACTTATGTAGTAGACATTGAGGTCAATAAATTGCCCCAAACAAATGTTCTTCAAGCATGGAGTGAGTCATATTTGTTGAAAACTGGTTGATCCTTCATGTCGACCATGAATTATTTCAGCTTCAATGGGCTCACTGAAGATCCTCTTCCACCATCTACTCTCTTCTTCAATGGACTTACTGAAGGTCTCTTTCTTTTGTGTCTTTATAAATTTTGATTTTCTTTGACCCTGGCTTCATGCTTGGTTGGGTTTGATAGAGTAATTGGTTTGTTTGCTTTGATATTTAAAATTCTTTCGGTCTTTATTTTAAGCTTGACATACTTGATGAAGGATTGACCTGATTTATCCATATTGACTTGTCAAGAAGTGTATGTATGTCCTGAATCATGTGTTTACTACTTTAACGGATTTGTTGAAGGGTGCAAATAGATGACCCAGTATTTTGGCTTATACTAAGTTAGTATTGAGTTATCAGTCTAGCAATGTGTGCTTTAACAGACTGAATAACTACAAAATTCTTTTAGTTTAATCATTTCCTTTGTATGAACTATGGGATTGCTTCCTCGATCCTGTGCTTTCTTCTTTGGCAGACTTGATGAGGAAATTAGCTTTGATCTGCGCTTTATGCTTGATCAGATTGTTTAAAAATAGATTATGATATCACTTGCAGGCAATACGGAGATTGATTGAAGCAGTTATGAGTTGAGAGTTGTTTCCTCAAATTGTCCTGGTCCATCGATAAAATAGAAAAACATCCTGGATTCTGGTTGCTTATAATCACTAAGCTGGATTTGGTTTGGGATTGAATAGTCATCGTCTTTGTATTAATGAGCAGGAGCTATTTCACTGTAGCCTTTTCTAGCGACTTGTTGAGTGAGGAGAGCATCAACGACTTGATCATTTGTGAGCTTGTTAAGTCCAATCTTTAGAACCTACTCGAGTCTTTGACTTAACTTTTGATGGGTTGGTGGTTTAGTCATCAGACTAACAAGCGGGGTCTCTTTCACTATAGATTTTTCTTGCGGCTTGTTGAGTGAGGAGAGCGTCATAAATCCGGCCATTTGTGGGCTTGTTCAGTCTGACCTTTAGAACTTGTCCGATTCATAGACTTGAGTATGTAGAGGTTGATATTTTTCCAACTTAGCTGGTTGAAGCTTCCAAAATTGAGAGTTATTTTGACTTGATCTTGAATTTGAATCTTGGAGAAACTTTTGAGATTTTATGGTCTTTTGTGCATAGAAATAGATTCTTTTGGTAAGCAAGAGCCTACAACTTTAATAATAGCAATTGTAGATATGTTCAAAGATTTTGACTTAAAGCTCAATGTCAACCTGAATACATATACAAGAAGACCTATTTCACATAGAGGATTGAACAATTTTGATTATAAAAACTAAATGCCCCTCGTTTAACTGGGGGATTGCATACTAGTTCAAAAAATATATTACAGAGTTTGACCTTCTTTAATGTAAATAATCATAGCTCATTTTAATTATTATATATATTTATCTAAGGATCTCAGCTTGAAGCATGATGTCAACTTAGCTAAATATATAAAAATGCCCTTTATCTAACAAGGGGCTTCATAATAACTTGAAAATGCATTCTCATTTTACAAGAGAATTTTTAAGTGACATTATATGCATATTTGGCATGAAATCCTTACTAGTGCAATATTCATTTAAGTATTTATATACTAATTCACAGTGAGTTGTGATATTTCTTGAGATATCGATCATTGATTGGTGGCATCGGTCGTTGATAATTCACATCAATAAGTTGGTAGGCTCCTCCTTTGTACACCTTCTCTATGACATAAGGACCTTCCCAGTTAGTGAACTATTGAATGCTTTAGGCATCCTCGCTTGATAAGTTTCTAAACTTCATTGAGCTTGGAGTCTAACTTTGTCAAGCGCATCCAACTCTTCCATTCGTAGGTAAGCGCTCTCATCTTGAGTAAGATTGAATTGGATGGCTACTCGAAGTGATGGTAGCTCAACTTCTAGTGGCATAACAGCTTCACCTTCAAATCTTAGAGCATAAGGAGTGGTCTTGGTTTGCATTTTGTAAGTTGTTCAGTACGCCTAGAGTGCTTCTATCATTTTAGTGTGTCACTCTCTTTTATTCTTCATGAGAATCTTTTTGAGCAGCTTCACTAGGGTTTTATTGAAAGCTTCCGCCAAACTATTAGCCCTTGGATTATAGATTGATGAGTACTACCAATCGATTTAGTGTCGATCAGTGAATCTGTATATCTTCGCACTCTTGAAAGATGGGATGTTGTATGAAATAATTCATCGTGGCACCCCAAATCTATAGACAATATTATTGATGAAGAAGTCAACAACTCGATCAGCGGTGACTTCTTTGATGAAGCAGTTTTAACCTATTTGGAGAAGTAGTCAGTAGCTGCTAAAATGAATCAATGTCCCGCTGATGATGGAGGATCAATCGGCTCAATTATATCCGTGCCCCAACTTTCAAATGACCAGGATGCTATTGTTAGATGCAGAGGATTTCGAAGTTGATGAATGAGATCTTCATGGAATTGGCATTCATGACATTTTTTTTAACATGATTACTACAATCTTTCACCATTAAATGCCAATAGTATCCCATCTTCTTGATTTTTGCTGCCATTAAATGCCAACTGTACTTTTGTAAGTAGGATTAGAATCATAATCGATGTCTGAGTATTCTATATTTTTTCTTTCCTTTCACCAGAGACATGTTCACTCCCTCAGGCCCAATAGGAGGATCATCCTCTTCTTCTTTTGTGTCACTACCAAGATGAGGGATTAGCCTTTTCAACTTAGGTGATGCATTGGCTGCTTTAGGAAAAGTTGTTGTTGCCTTCTTTCTTTTCCTTCTTCACTTCTTTGGATTATTTTGCAGCCTTTGAAGTAGAAGCCATGGATTGTTGAGGCCTGGACTCTTTCAATAAATACTATTTCACATCTTCATAGATTTTAGCTTCATGGATTGCAAATGACTGAAGGTTGCCAAGAATTTAGTGTTCTTCCTCGTCTCTTATGTATTTCATGCATTAGTGCAAAGTAAACGAAACTATTCCATACTCATGTAGCCAAGGGTGACCCAATAAGGCCCTGAACGAGGTGTCAGTAATAATGACATGGAATTTAGCTTCTGGGTAAAGCTCCCTGAATCTTAGTGGCAAGGTAAAAGATCAGAGAGTCTTTTGCCCTCTTTTATTGAAGCCATGAATCATCAATTTTTCTCATCCTAGATGTTAAATGTCAAGAGAAAATCCTCTCAATGCTCGTAGGCTCATGAGATTAATAGATGAACCTGAAATAATTAGAATTTGATTGATTATGATACCATCGCTCTCCATAGAGACATATAGAGGGCAATTATGTTATGATGTTCCGAGCATAAGATCTTCCTCAGAGAAGGTGATCGTCAGAAGGTCTTGAGATTGTAATACTTTAGTGATACACCGCTCGGTGAAGTATGCTTCATATTTCTCTGAATTCTTAAAAGCTTGAATTAAAGTTTCACGGAGATCCAGCGACATCAGGAGGGCCTCATACACAGTCAATTGTGCATGGATCTTCCTTAAGTGTGATAAGATATTGTAATCATTTCCTTTATTAATGTAAGACTTCTTCTTTGAATCTTTGGGAATGATATTTTTATTAACTTCTATATTCTTGTCATTGCTTTTATGTGGTGTTACTTTCTTCTGTGATGACGGCAGCACCTTGCCACTTCTTAGCTATACTGGGGCTGCTCTATCTGGCTGAGGTTTTTCTAAAGAAGTCTTCTCTTCAAAATCACTATTTATGCTAGAGGATCAGATGGAGCCTTCAGAATCACTTCCCAATTTTATGCCCTTCATCAATGGTAATATTGAAGACTCTGACTCATCTTCCTTTGGAAAGCACAAGCCTTCTTCCGAACTATCATCTATTTGCTTCACCATCAGGCAAGGTTTGAATGCTACATCATTGGTGGTTCTTCTTCTTGGATTATCTTAAAGAAATGAATTTTGTCGGGGAGTATCTAAGGATGTTGAGATAACCCAACAGACTTCTCTAGAAAGAGATTCTTCGTCATCATCTCCTTCATCATTTATTTTAATGATTTGGAGTCCAGACATGAAATCAACAAGCTTAATTGGATGTCTTGTTGGTCTTTGATATTCTTCAAGATTATTAATAATCTTTTGGGTAGTAGATTTCTTCCTCATCTGGTTTTATTTGGCTAGTCTTTTAGGAGTTTTTGGCGGGTTCTGGATAGTCTACTTCTCAGGACAAGGAACACCAATCACCCTGGACTGCTTCTGAAGAGAAGAACCTTTTGATGTAGATTCTACCTTTGGTTTCAACACTAGTTCAAGTGGAGATTTCCATCTGACACCCAAAACGTCTTCTAATTGCTTCAGCATCTTCATAATTTTCTTTGAGACCGCAGTCTCCCATTTGTCATCCTCAACTATTTTTTATTTTGCTTTGTTTTGCTGCGGGAGCACAGAAGAAGACGTAACCACCCTAGTAGATTCTTTCTTTGGGTGAATAAAATGCTGTTGAATAGCATGAATTCACCTCTCCTATATTTTCTTTCTAACTAGTCTTTGAATACATAGTAATCTTCGGCGAACGACCTAATGTTATGGATAGTAATTTGGGCTGCCAGTTCATCCAGACTCTTCATGTATTTTACATTCTGGCAACTTCAACCCTGCCTTGAGTGCTTGCCGGAATAGTTGGCCACACTTTCCCTTTTGAATGAGTATTCCTTGTTCATCTTCTCCTTAAGAGATGGATTCATTCAATCATCATCTCCTAATGATTTCCTTGGGCTGCCACCATTGCCTGAGAAAGTTCTGGTTTTATCATTGCCCCCAAGAACTAATTTCGATTGAGAATTGAAGGACTATTTGACCTTTTCTTCAAAATAGATAGGCTGTTTCCCCTTATCTACATTGTAAGTTGCTCTCCTTCCTCTATTTGAATTATATGAAGTAGTGTAAGATTCACTCCTCCTTGATTCTGAGAACTTCCATTTCTTTGTTTTGTCTGAATGGCTTTCAGGCTTGGAAAGATTCAGTTTTTTGAATTTTGCCACTCGATCTAGTAGTTCTTGGAAGGTGGCGATGGAAACCGTTTAAATAGGGCACCATTTCATCATTTTCCCATTAGCCTTTGCATGTTCTTCTTCTAGTTGTTTCGTGACTTCATACTCATATCTCTAGAGTTATGTACTTTCTAATTGACTCATCATTCTTTCTCTTCTCCAGGATAAGATCAGCTATTATAGTCTTTCTGACTACATTTACAAATCTTTTGATGAACATTGCCTCCAACTCGATGAATGTCTTAACTGAGTTATTTGACAACTCTACGATCCACTCAAAAGTAGTTGAAGTTAAGCTGCTAATGAACTGGCGGAACAATAGTGTGTCATTACCCTAATATTACCACAAGTTGCTTTGAATTATGCTAAGTGCTGCCTGAGGTTATCATTGCCATAAAATGAATGGAATTTTGGCACTGAGTAACCTTTAGGATATGACACTTAGTCATATTCTGCAAGATATGTGCGACCTCTCACCGCTTTCTCCACCTATTAAATGCTTTTTGCTTTAATTTTTTACCGATGGTTTTGGTATAAAGTTTAGCTCAGATGTGCTCAATATTTGGTGGAGGATGGGTGGAGCAGTCAATTGATTGACTTCATTTTTACCATCATGAGCACTTTGTTCTGAGGTTTATGGTGCTTATTTGGTGAATTGATGGCGGTTTTGGTTGTTTGATGATTGTGAGGAACTAATATCGATAACGTTCCTTTGTATCATTTGCATCATGAGATTGATCTACGTCATCATCTAATTCATCTTTGAATTCAACTGAGAGATCTTTTTATCCGCTTTCATGCCTTTACTTTACTTGAACTAGCGGTGTCGGCAATAGCGTGCTATCTTCCTCTTCTCGTTCCTCTTCTTGCTCGCCACTTGAGAAGGAACTAAAAGGTTCCTGTTGACTTCACTTTTGTAGTGAGCTCTCTCTTCTCCACCCTAGGCATAAGGACTCCTCTAGACATTAAAAGTTTCATAGTCTTTACGCTTCTAGATTACTTAATACTTAACCACAGGACTTGAAGAGTTACCCAAATAAATAAGTCATGCCTTCATCTTGCCTACACTTTAACAGACCAAATCCTTACTTCCTTCTTTCAAGTCAAACTTCAAGTTCAAACCAATTTCAAATTCGAACCAACTTCAAATTCAAAGCAATTTTAAATTCAAATCAATTTCAAATTCAAATCAACTCCAAATTCAAACCAACTTCAAATTCAAACCAACTTCAAATTCAAATTAGTTTCAAATTCAAATCAACTTCAAATTCAAAAGATTTTCTCATAACTCATTTATATTCTCATTTATATTCACAAATATAAATGAAATATAAATTCAAATAACCAAAACTAATTCAAAACTCAATTTAATCCAACTAAAATCCTAAACTCTTTCAAGTCAAATCTTGAACTCCTTAAATCAAATCCAAATTACTCCAAACTCAAACGATTTTATTATAACCCATTTATATTCTCATTTATATTCACAACTATAAATGAAATATAAATTCAAATAACCAAAATCAATTCAGAATTCAAATCTAAATCCAACTAAAATCCAACCTATCATCTTTCAAGTCAAATTCTTGAACTTAGCCAAATCATTCTCAAATTAATTCAAAACTTTGCATTTTCTTTTCAAACAATCAATCCTTCAATCACAAGCCAAATATAAACATAAACTTTAGTCATCAAACCAATATCGAACTAACCTAAGTCAAACCCATATTCACTTTTTTGACTTGAAATTGTCAAATGAATCAAAACCCATTTGACTCCAAATCACTTGCAATTGGATTTATATTTCAATCATAAGTCCATATGTGAGTTAAATTAAACTTGAATCAAGCCTTGATGAAGCCAATTTACCCACTTAGGCTCACTTGACCCAAAGTGACCTAAAGGACCTTTTTGAGCCAAATTATAATCCAACCCAAATTCGAATGAACTAAGCCCATCTAAGCTCACATTGTGAACAACAATCATTCTAAGATGATCAATCACTCCAATTGGGTCAAACCAAGTCAAACTTAGCCTTTGACCAAGTCAACACTTAGCCCAAATGAAACCCAAACTAGCCAAAATCCACTATATACCAAATTGATTGAAACCATTGATCTAAACCATATCCATAATCAATGATTGAACTTGACCAAGCCATCAATTGAGCCAAATCAAGCCTAATTGGTCAGTTGACCCAACTTGACCCAAATTAATCTAAAAAGTCAAAATGGGTCAAATCTTGATCTTACCTAAATTGATTGCAACGAACGGGTCAAATTTATTCTAAATCACTTGTTGAACTTGACCAAAGCTTCAATTGGCTAACTAGACCCAACCTAGCCCAATTGATCATAAACCCAACTTAACCTAAAAGGTCAAATCAACTTGAAATCAAATCAAGCCAAAATTGATTAAAACTAAAGCTTGCAATACATTTCAAATGATCATCCAAACCTAAACTAACCCATGACATAACCCATTAAGTCAAATGGGTCAAATTGGTCAACTTGACTCATTTGACCTAAATGAATCTAAATGAACCAAAACCAAATGTAAATCAAATTGAACCAAACCAATGATACCCATAGGCTCCAAATGATCATTTGAACTTGACCTAACCCATGGTTTGACCCAATTTGACCAATTGGTCAACTTAATTCAAATTGACCTAATTTGACCTAAATGGGTCAAATTGAACCAATTCAAACCAAATGAACTCCAAATCACTTGAAATTTGGCCCAACCCACTTTTGAATCATTTCAAATCTGCACAAATCAAAGTCAAGGCCAAATGACCATTTTACCCTTAGGTCAAAGGGTAACCTATGGCCAAATTCACTTGGAATTTGGTCAATTCCTTCTCATGGCCACTTGGCATCCTCCTAGTGGACCATATGGACCGAGGGGTGATGAGAGACCCAATGGGTTTGGGTTAGCCATGACCCAACCCAAAGCCAAACCAACCCCTCCAATGGAAATTCGCAACTTGGATCACTTCATGCACTCATCTAGCACATGTGCACTCCGTCTCCTCCACTTCTCTACCTAAACAAACCAGTCAATTAGAGCAATTGATCACAAACGACAAAGCTAGTCTCAATCGTCTGATCCAAGGAGGGGGAGATGTACTCCCCCTCATTCCCACTCAAACCACACACACTGAATTCGATTGAGTCATAGGAACCAAAACCAAGCTTTCAAGCATTGAGCCTGCTCCCCCATTTTCCCTTGGCTCAAGCCAAAACAAAGGAAGTAATTCCAAACTCCAATTCATCCAATCCTCCACCAAACCAAAATTCACTTTTCAAGCACCATCAAGGGAGCTAGTCGAGCTCACCCAAAGTGTTTCCCAAGCCTTCAAGCCACGAGATGCCACACCTTGACCAAACTCGATTGCAATTGAAGGGGAGATTGGTCAACCGAGCCATCCACTTCAAATCAAGACTTGAAACTTTCAACAGGGCTTCATCTCCACTAGACAAAACTACCTCCTCCAAGCACTGGCCTCTCGGTATTGTTCAAAATCCTACTTAAAAATGCTTGGTCCTTTGTGAAGGGAATTATAATCCCATTAGATCCTAGCCGTTGGATGTTCTTCCATATACCTCTTCATGATGTGGGGTAAATAACATCCTAATATGACCTTAGGTGAGCTCGGATCAAGCGATGGAGGACGAACGACCTCCATCTTCTGCAGCTTAGGCAGGGATGAATTATGAGTCATCCATCCCGCGTGTCTTGGATGGACGACCCTGATTTAATCACGTTAGATCTCTGGTTTAAACCCTTTAGAACCATGGGATTAATCCTGGCCATCCGATCTTGATCAGATGGCCTAGGGGAATCGCGTCTCGCCGCCAATTGAGGCAGCGTGTGATGTGGCAACTTAAATAACCAATTCTATCTCGCCACATGAAAAGTGTGCCGCGTTTGCAGCCCACGTGGTGCCAATGAAATTAATTAATTAATTAGGCTATTTTAATTATCCATTAATCACAAAAACTTCATAAACTTATAATTAAATGTAGAAAAATCCAAAAATATAAACGAGGACTCATTTTAAAAGTGTTTCAGAGGGAAATCCAATAAAATTACTTATAATTAATTTTGAACAGTGAATTTTTCTTAATTAGGGTTTAATTAAAAATTTAATTATCTTGATTACTCCCTAATTACTTAATTAATCAATTCTAAACTTCTCAGACATGTTTAGGAGAAGGACTTCGCCTCCTTAATTTTTTAGGAATTTGTGTAGGTTGGTAGAAATTGGTGTGAACCCAATCACCTTACTTAATGTAATTAAGAGTAATTAAGTATATGAATAGTGAGTTAATCCATTAATTGAGATAATTAAATATTATTTAAGTAAGGAGGAGGTTTATGGAATGGGTTTGGGATATTTTCCCTAAGTTATTCCCCCTTTCTTTCTTAATCCAAATATAATTAAGAATTAATCCACTAATGATCTACTTAATTAATCTAATCAAACCTTCAAAACCAATCTGAAATTAATCAATCTCTTGTTGAGTAGATCCTTAGGTGTTTAAAAGCCTATTATAAGTTTGAGAAAATCATATCCAACTCACATGTGTGGGAAGGTTATGAAAGTACTTTATGAAAATCCTTTAGCTTAATTAATCAATAATTGTGAGCCAATTGTACTAGACCCCTTTATTTCTTAGATGCATTGCTGATTGCATATCATATGTTGGCTCATAATTATTTTATTTAATTAATTAAAGTGTGGAATTAATAGATTTAATTTATATCTTAATCTAAATAAAATATAAAATCAATCTAATTGTTCTAAAATTAAACTAAATCATTTCACACTTGGGGGAAATGGGTTAGGACAAATAAACTCTTTTCACATTTCCTACGTCAAATCAAATTCAAAAATAAAAATCTCTTTAAAGAATTTTGATTCACTTTGAATAATCTTATCTTATAGTATTGTACTTAGGAATTAATTAGAGAGAATGAATTCATATGCTTACATCACTTTATTTATTTCCAAGCATGCTAAAAATTGTATGCCATATGAAATCATGCATTCAGATCTTTTAAAAAATCAATTAAATAAAATGTTTCCTTTTATGCCAACTTGCATGTTTTGGCTAAAGATTAATAATATAAGTGGCTATTATCACTATTAAATCAAAAATTATTTTCAAAACCTATAAATCAAAGGTTATAAATGAAGTGATGCTACTTATAAGTACTTATAAACTTGCATGTGATTATAGCATAAGATGTGTATTATGTGATCTTTTTCTCTTCTCATAACATGGATTTGAATAGGATTTGTAAATTATATAGTTCATTTGAAAAGAACATAACACTGGCCTAAATCTATTCCTATGCATTTCTAGGTTATGACTTAAGAAGGATCTTCACATTACACATGTAAATTAAACAACTAAATCAAACAAAAATCTTTTACATGATTCTTCATCCATTTGCTTCTTCTTGTATATGCACATGTATATAAGAAAAGTGGTATATTAGTTTGGACATCTCGGGATTGCGAGGCTTTAAGTAGCCCCAAGTAGGTCTTTTACTTTACACCCCTGGTGTAGAAAATAATGGCGCCGTTGAGCCAAACCTTGCCTAATTGGCCACTTGACCCAAGTTGGCCCAAGTCAACCTAAAAAGTCAACATGTGTGAAATGTTGATCTAAGCCAAATTGATTGCAATAAATGGGTCAAATTCATTCTAAATCACTTGTTCAACTTGACCAAAGCCTCAATTGGCCAACTAGACTTAACCTAGCCCAATTGACCATGAACCCAACATTTAAAAGGTCAAAACAAAAAATCAAACCAAACCAAAAATTGAAACTAAAGCTTGCAAAATATTTCAAATGACCAACCAAACCTAAACCAACCCATGACCTATTGGGTCAAATGAGTCAAAAACTTGACCCATTTGACCTATGTGAACTCAAATGAATCAAAATAAAATATAAATCAAATTGAACCAAACTAATGATACCAAACCACTCCAAATGGTCATATGAACTTGACCTAACCCTTAGTTTGACCCAATTTAATAAATTTGTCAACTTGACCCAAGTTGACCAATTTTGACCTAAATAAGTCAACATGAGCCAAATGATATCAAATCAACTCCAAATAACTTGAAATTTAGCCCAACCCTATTTCAAACTATTCCAAATCTGCCCAAATTAAAATCAAAGCCAAATGACCATTTTATCCTTAGGTTAAAGGGTAACTCTTGACCAAATTCACTTGGAATTTGGACAATTCCTTTTCATGGCCACTTGGCACCCTCTCAGTGGACCAAATAGACACTAATGAGGGTGGTGAACATGACCCAATGGGTTTGATTCAGCCATGACACAACCCATGGCCAAACCAACCACCCAATGGAAAATGAGCACATGTAATCACTCCATACTCTCATTTAACACATGTCCAACTTCTCCACTACACTCCCCTACCAAAACCAAACCAATGAAGCTCACAAAAACCTAACAAACCCATTCAATCAGAGCAATTTGATCAAAATGATAAGGAGGCTCTCGACCGTCCGATCCATGTAGAGGAAGATATACTCCCCCTCATTTCAATTCATTTCACTCACCTTGCATTTGATTGAGCTCGAGGACCTAGGCAAGCTTCTCCAAGTTTTTAAGCACTCTGGCTCAATTGAAATCTTCATTTTAAAATCTGAGAGGTGAGGAGATTTTAAAATCACTCAATACCCAACCAAAGTTCAATTTCTCTTGCAAGCACCATCAAGGCACTAAGTTGAGCTCATTCAAAGCAAATCTCAAGCATCCAAGCCACGGGAAGGGGGAGTTAGACCAAAGCCTCAAGCCATTAAAGCAAGCTTTGGTCAATTGGAAGATTCATTATAAATTGAACCCTCAAACCTTCAATAGGGCTTTGTCTCCACTAGGCGAAGCTACCTCATTGGTTGGGAGCACCAGTAATAGCTTACGGTAAGGTATGCCTCAAAACTGAGCTTAAGTTCAAAATTCTTTGGTATTTTGTAAAGGAAAGTATAATCCCAATTGAATTCCACCATTGGATCTTCTTCTCCTTGCTTCTAGATGGTGTGGGTTGAATCCTAGCTCAATCCGAGCTCAAGTGAGCTAGGATCAAGCCATGGAAGATGGAGGGTCTCTGTCTCCCGCAGGCGAGGGCAGGGATGAATCATGGACAGTCCATCCTGCATGTTTTGGATGGATAGTTCTGATTAAAACACATTAGATCCAGTAATTTTATCCTTTGAAATTGCGAGTTTAATCCTGATCGTTCGATCTTTGATTGGATGGACAAGGAGAAAGTGCGTAGCGCCGCTAGCTGACGCAACATCTGATTTGATAACTTAAATAATCAATCTCATTGCATCATGTTGAAAGCGCACACTGCATCAGCAGCTCACGTGGCACCAACGAGATTAGTCATATAATTAGGGTATTTATTTATCATTTAATCACTATAACTTCCAAAATACTGTGGAGGAAAATTCCTATAAGAGTCTCCATTCAAATCTATGGTGAGAAAAGAAAGAGGAGACCTATAAAAAAGTCATCTTTTAGATTCCATGCATCCTAAATGTACTAATTGGTGATCAAATGCGTCATCAAGGAATAGTGTACTATCTCGAAAACAGTCACTACCCTTGGACTAATCACCTCAATAAGGACTCCCAGGACAATGGTGCATATAGAGATTCTCTACATGAAAAGTAAGCATTTATTTTAAACTGGGTTTGTTAAGTTCCCTACAAGGGCAAGCCCCCATAGTTAATTACAATTAATTACTAAGTTATGAAGAAAGGAAAAAAAAACCTTATCTTTCCTTCCCTAACATATGTAATTTCTAAAATAAACTCATATTTTAGTTTTATTTAGGTGAATGTTTTGATTAAATCTTTTAATTAATCCTAAGTTTAGATAAAATCTAAACAAACCTATTCAAAAAGAAATACATTTTTAAGATTAAATAAAAATGAATCAAAATTCATAACACACATTACTTCATTTCTTTCCTAACATATATAACATGCATATGGATAGACCCTAAGTATATCTATACATACAAATGAGAGTCTTAAACACACTTTATGATGCATGCTACGCAATCCATTTTAAGTAAATTTAGAAGTTGAATATGCATGATTTTTCTTAAGTAGAAGGGGTTTCCATATCCAAATTTTCACATACACACATGAAAGTAAGAAAGGCATAAGTGAGTATAGTGTCATTGTTAACCAGAGGTGTAAGGTACAAGACCTACTTAGAGCTACTTAAAGCCTCACAATCTCGGGGTTGTCCAGACTAATACTTTCCTTAAATACAAACATGTGTATAAAAGAAATGAAATAGAAAAGGAGAATGCAAAAGTTGTATTAATGGATTCATTTTATTTATGCAATTTATGTATGTAAATATAGGTAGCTATTCTTAAGTGGTAGCATAGAGATGAATAGGATATGGAATTAAGTGAGTGTTATATTCTTTTCAAATGGACCATACACACCAAATTCTACTTGAAACTATACCAACATAAGAAAGAAAACTTTTCTAAGCATGTCTTTATAATCTATCACATGCAAACTCATAATTAAAATATAAGTAGCATACTTTCAGATTTGGTATTTGATTTATATGTTTTGAAAATAATTTAGATTTAGTAGTGATAACAGCCACTCATATTTCTACTTTAGCCAATACATGCAAATTTGACATAAAGTAAATAATTTCATCAAAAAAATTAAAATTTGAAAAATATGAATGCATAAAATCATATGACATACAAGTTTAACATGTTGGGGAAAGACTCAAAGTAATGAAAGCATGTAAATGAATTCACTTCACTTAAATCCTAAAGACATTCTTATGAAAAAAGAAAGTTTAAAATAAATCAAAGTGAATTCAAAGTGATTTTTGTTTAGTTTGGAGTTTGATTTAATTTTAAAAAGGTGAGATGAGTTTGCTATTGCTAACCCATTTCCACATGTGTTTGATATTTTTGTTTAATTTTTAGATAATTAGATCCATTTTTATGCATTGATTATGTTAAGGTATGAATTAAGTAATTTAATTAACCCTTACCTACACCACCTTAAAAGAATTAACTAAATAATTATGAGCTAGTGAGATGACATAAAAACTCACAAGGAATTTAAATTTGTAATGCACCTAATAAGAAAGAGTCCTAATGCAATTTGGCTCATAATTAAAAGTTAATTAAGCTAAGAGGTTTAGCTTAATAATTTCAAAATACCCTTTCATACTTATGAATTGGGTTTTGATTTCGTTAATTGAACTTAGGCTATTAAACACCTAAGAATCTTCCCAAAATAGATTAATTAAGTTCTAGAACTTTTTATAATTTTTAGAAATTAATTAAGGGGATAATTAATGAATTAACCTTTAATTAAGAGATTAAGAGAGAAAGGGGTTTAGGGAATAGCTTAGGAAATGCCCCAAAACTATTCCATAAACTTACTTAGGATCTGACCTTAATCAACCTAATCATAGATTAAAATCACTAATTACACCTTATTCTTGATTATATTAAGGAGTAATTAAGAAATCCATATGCAATTCTTCTAATCGAGCCTTCAATAAACCCCAGGAAAATTAGGCAAGGCAGAAGTCATTCCATAAAGCATACCCAAGAAATTTGGGATTAATCAAAGGCTTAATTAAAAAGTAATTAGCAAAATGAAGTTTTCAAGAAAACTAGAGAAAAACAAAATTCAAAACCTATTGAAATTAATTTTAAAATATTCTAGGTTGAATGATCTTAACATAGAATTTTATTTCATAATTTTTTGAATTTTCTAGAAGGAGTTATGAATTTTAGAAGATCCCTAAGTTAATTAGAAATTAATTAAGGCATTTAATTAACCCTAACTAATCCTCACCGACAGCGTGGTGGCGGCGGTCAGTACTTACCATCGTCTTTGTGAGGGTTTACTTAAGCGTTAATTCCTAGGCGGTGGCAGCGTGATCTTCCACTCGATCAAAGATCGACGACAGAGATCTCCCGCTATTTTAAAATGAATAGATATCTAAACGTAGAATTATCTCATCCAAAATGCGGATGAACAGATCTCCCAAGTTCTTCCCTTTGATCAACAGAGACCATCCATGATCAAGGAGAAGATCCAAGCTCGATCTAGCATGGATTCAAATCAAACTCAACCCACACCATCTAAAGCTAAAGAGATACAAATCCAACGATCAAAAATCCATGGGATTGAAATTTCTTTCACAAAGCTCCACACCACATTGAGTTTAATGGTCGAAAAATCCCATACCTCACCGGAATGATCACCGATGCTCGATTCCCCTAGAGAAGCTTTATCTGGTTGAGATGAAACCCTGCTGAAGTTTTGAGCACTTGAGGTTGAGTGGATCATCCTATGGGTCACCTCCTCCTTAGCTGAGCTCAGTTTTATTTGACTTGGATCTCCCCTTACTCCAAGAACTTGGAAGAGAGCTTGGGTGCACTCGACTTGGTCCTGTGATGAAGCTTGAAGAGGGAATTGAGTAGAGTTTGAGTGTGGAGAAAGTTGGAGAATGGATTGAGCTCCCCTATTTTCATTGTTCAAAAAAATAGAAATGGGGAAATGGCAAGAGCTCTAGGAGGCTAGGGATTACTCTTTGATGCTTCCTAAGTCTCTCCTTTACTCAATCAAATGTGTGGATGCTGAATTCAAATTAAATTAGGGGGAGTATATCTCCCACTTGAAGGATCAGGCGATCGTCAATGCTCTTACCATTTTGATCCAATTCATCACAGGCAGTGGGTTATTTGATCAGTTAAGAGTGTTCATGGTGTTTGAGCCAAAGTGGATTGCCAACCTCCCATGTGCTTGAATTTGAGTTTGAGAGGAGTTTGAATTTTGCATTTTGACCCATGGAGTGGGTTTGGTCTGGACCAATTGACAAACCCATTGGGTTGGGTGCACCACTCTTCAGTAGGTCCCCTTGAGCTTTTAGGAAAGCCTCAACGGAATATGAAGAGGGTATGACCAAATTACCCATGGATTATAATAAAATTTATTCTATGGCCTAGGGGTAGAATGATCATTTTGCTGATTTTTCACTTTGGATATGTTGTGTATGTTGAGAAACTAGGTTTGGCCAAGTTTCATGAGATTTGGAATTCATTTGATATGGTTTGGCTCATGTTGACCCATGTAGGTCAAAATGGGTCAACTTGTCAAGTTGACCAATTGATCAAATTGGGTCAACCAAGGTTGGGTCAAGTTCATATGACCATTTGAAATGTTTTGGTGGCTTTGGTTTGATTCAATTTGGAATAG
The DNA here is from genome assembly GCA_021442155.1 of Cymbidium sinense. Classification (NCBI taxonomy): domain Eukaryota; kingdom Viridiplantae; phylum Streptophyta; class Magnoliopsida; order Asparagales; family Orchidaceae; genus Cymbidium; species Cymbidium sinense. The sequence continues at coordinate 51,117 of JAKCPB010001685.1, forward strand.
TTTTGAATTTGGCTCATATGACTTCATTTAGGTCAAATGGGTTAAGTTGACCTATTTGACCCATTTCTATTTGAGGTCAAGGGTAGATTTAGGTTAGGTTAGTCATATGGAGTGGATTGGTATCTTTGTTTTTCAATTTTGTTAAGTTCAAATTTGGCTCAACATGACCCTTTAGGTCATGTTGGGTCAATCAATTGGGCTAGGTTAGGTCTAGTTGGTCAATTGAGGCTTTGGTCAAGTTTCACAAGTGATTTGGGATGGAATTGACCCATTGATTTCAATCATTTTGGGTTAAGCGTTGATTTCGTCAACCCTTAAGTTTGACTTAGTTTGACTCAATTTGATTGATTGATCATCACATGATGATTGTTGATCATGATGAGAGGGATATATGAGTTTGGATCAATCCAATTTGGTTAGGATTAGAATTTGACTCATAAGGGTACTTTAGGTCACTTTGGGTCAAGTGAGCCTAAGTGGGTCAAATGGCTTGGTCAAAGCTTGATTTGAAGTTGGTTGATCTTGTATATGGACTCATGATTGAAATATAAATCCATTTACAAGTGGTTTGAAGTCAAATGGGTTTAGATCCATTTGACAATTTCATATTCAAAAGAAGAATATAAAAGGGTTTGGCTTTGATTTTTGACTTAGGTTTTGATTGTTTGATTGAAGTTTGGATTTATGTATGGGTTCATGATTGTAGGGTTGATTGAATCATGAGAGAAAATCAAGAGTTTGGCTTGATTTGAAATTGATTTGGCTAAGTTCAAGATTTTGACTTGAAAGGCTTAGGTTGGATTTTGATTTGGTTTATGTTTGATTTTTGGAATTGGTTTTGATTGTTTGAATTTATATTTTATTTATATATGTGAATATAAATGTGAATATAAATTGATCATGAGAAAATTTGAAGAATTTGAAGGGGTTTAATCATGATTTGGGCTAAGTCTGTTTAGAAGGATTTAAAGGACTTAAGAGAGTTTTGAAGTTTGAATTTTTGAATTTAGTTTGATTGGTTTATATTTATATTTCATATATATATATATATATATATATATATATATATATGAATATAAATGAGAATATAAATTCATTATGAGAAAATCCCATGACTTTGAATTAGTTTGATCATGATTTAGGCTAAGTTCATTAATGAAAAATTAATGACTTAAGGAGATTTTAAATTGAGAATTTAATTTGAGGTTTGATTTGATTGATTTATATTTATATTTTATTTATATATGTGAATATAAATGAGAATATAAATGAGTTTTGAGAAAATCCCAAGAGTTTGAATTAATTTGATCATGATTTTGGCTAAGTCCATTAATGAAAAATTAAGGATTTGAGGAAATTTTAAGGATTTTAAATTTGGAATTTAATTTGATATTTTGATTTGATTGATTTATATTTATATTTCATTTATATATGTGAATATAAATGAGTTTTGAGAAAATCTCAAGGATTTGAATTAATTTTGATCATGATTTGGCAAAGTCCATTAATGGAAAATCAAGGACTTAAGGAAAATTTCAAGGATTTTAAATTTGGAATTTTGAGTTTGATTTGATGGGTTTGAATTTATATTTAATTTATATATGTGAAAATAAACGAGAATATAAATGAATTATGAGAAAATCTCAAAGATTTGGTTTGGTTTAGATTTGATTTTGGTTAAGTCCTTAAGATAATATTAAGGAATGGTTCAAGCTAAGGGTAGGAAATTTTCTAACACCCCTAAGGCATGACCTATTCCTATGGCTAACTCTTCTAAGTCTCTAGGGGCTGGGTTTGAGTGTCCACTAATCACTAGATGTGTCTTAAGACTAAGGAACTCTTAAAGTGGGAGTCCATGTCAAGATGGAGGGTTGAGAGCTCATCCTAAAAATGAGGTCAAAAAATATATAACTAAATGCAGAAAAATCAAAAAAAAATATAAATGAGGGCTCATTTTAAAGATAATTTAGAGGAAAATCCAATAAAATTATTTCTCATTAATTTTGAATAGTGGATTTTTTAAGTGGGGTTTAATTGAAAATTTCATGACCCTAATTACTCCCTAATGACTTCATTAATTAATTCCAAACTTCTGAGGCATGTTTGGTGGGATGACTTCTACCTCCCTTAATTTTTTTGGAATTTATTAATTAGTTAATTTGAGAAATTAATTAATAAATCCCTAATTACCCCTTAATGAAATTAAGAGCAATTAAACATATGAATAGTGGTTTGATCACTTAATTAAGATAATTAAACATTGTTTAAGTGAATAGAAGGTTTATGGAATGGTTTTGGGATATTTTCCTAAGCTATTCCTTAAACTTTCTTCAAATCCAAATATTAAGGATTAATCAACTAATGATCTTGTTAATTAGATTAATCAAATTTTAAAAATCAATCTGAACTTAATCAATCTCTTACTGGGTAGATCCTTAGGTGTTCAAAAGCCTAAGGTGAACTTAAGGAAATCAAATCCAACCCACATGTGTGGGAAGGGTTATGAAAGTACTTAATTAAACCCTTTAGCTTAATTAATCATTAATTGTGAGCCAATTATATTAGACCCCTTTCTTTCTTAGGAGCATTTATGATTTAAATTCCATGCGGTTATATATCATATGTTGGATCATAGTTTAATTATATTAAAATTGGTGTGTAGTAAAATAATTTAATTTACACCTTAACCTAAAAAAAATCAATCTAATGGTTCTAAAATTAAAATAAACTAACTCACATATGGGAATAATGGGTTAAAACCAGCAAACTCTTCTCAGATTTTCTAAATCAAATCAAATTCAAAATTAAAACAAAATCTCTTTAAAACAATTTTGATTCACTTTAAATAATCTTATTTCCTAAGATTGTCTTTAGAATTTAATTAGGGTGAATGAAATTACATGCTTACATCAATTTATCTCTTTCTAATGTTAAATGTTATTTATCATGAACTCATGCGTTCATACCTTTTAAAAAAAATCAAATTAAAATGAAATGTTTTCTTTGGCTTAAGTAAGAATATGAATGACTATTATCACTACTAAATCAAAAATTATTTTCAAAATATATAAATCAAAGATCATAAATGAAAGTATGCTACTTATAAATATTTATAAAATTGTATGTAGTTATAATTTAGAAATGTGTTTTTTATGGTCTTCTTCTCTTTTTTAATATGGGTTTGTATAGGATTTGCAAAGTGTATAGTTCATTTGAAAAAAACATAACATTTGCTTAAGTTCATTCCTATGCACTCCCATGTCATAAATTAAGAAGAATCTTCATATTACACACACACACACACACACACACACACATATATATATATATATATATATATATATATATATATATATATATATATATATATATATATATATAAATAAACCAAATAAATAAACAAAAATCTTTTGCATGATTTTCATCCATTCATTTGCTTTTGTACATGTATTTAAGAAAAAAGTATATTAGTTTGGACATCCGGTTGTGAGGCTTTAAGTAGCCAAGTAGGTCTTGTACCTTACACCCATGTGAAAATAATAACTATACTCACTTATGTTTCATACATGTAAATGTGCTTTTGATTAATGGATAAAAGAATTCTTCTCTTTTCCACTTAACAAAATCACGTATTCATGAAATATCCAAATTTTCTTAAATAATATTTCTTTGCATTCATCATTAAGGTGTGCTAAAGTGTTCGTATTGCATGTATAACTATGCTTAGTATACATTCATATGCATAGTATACATGTTGGAAAGAAATAAATGGTTGTGTGTTATGGTATGCATGATATTAATTCACATGTACTAAGATGCATTTCTTATTGAATAGGTTTATTTAGAAAATCTAAACTTAGGGTTAATTAAAACACATAATAAAATATTCATTAAAGAATAATCATTAATGAATCTACCTTAGAAATTACTTAAGATAGTGATGAAAGAGAAGTTCTCTTCTCTTTTCTTCTCTTTACAATACTTAGTAATTAAATGTAGGTTCATTCAAACCAAATCAAATCATTAAATAAAATTATCCAAATCAACTAAACCACTTAAACGAAACCACACTCTAAGTTGAACCATTTCACACTTAAAAACTTCAACCTTAAAGCCTAGATAAGACATACCATATAAGACTTAAATGGCACACACATTAAGTTACGTCACCATTTCTAGTCCTATGTTAGGGCGGTGCATAGTTTGAAGCCTGATTATATTTTACGATATAATATTTTATACTGGATGTTAGGGCGTATATGCTTAGATTGAATGGTAGGATGATCTTAGTCTAATCATTATCTTCTGTAAGAGATTTTGCTTAAGGGGCGTTATAAAAATATATAAATATTTTTACTGTGCATGTAGCTTATACCCCTAAGCATAATCCAAAAATAGGCCGGGTGGACTTGGTTATGCATGTGTGGGGTGCTAAGTTCAATTTATTCATATACATGCTTGGGATGTGTGGTGTGTTTAGTTAATCTCTATTTTGCAGGTTTTAGTTAGATTTACTTTTCTCATTTTCATGTAATTTTTGTAATTAGGATTTGGAATAAATGTTATGGGAAAGTAAAGGTGAATATTGGTCATAAGACTATGTCTTATGTACCATGTGAAGTCTTTGGAGCAAGAACATTCCAACTAAGCCAAAAGGAAGAAAGGAATGAAGCAAATCAAACATGAAGAAAGAAGAAAGAAGAAATGAAGAATGAAGACTCCCATAACATAAATTCCTTCTAAATTATAATTATTCATTTGTAATGGATGTATAATAAGGGTAGAGCTTCATTTCATTTCTTTTGGTTTGGTGGAGCCGGACCACTGGTTTGTTATTATTCTTGATTTATAAAATTGTTTGATGTTTGTTTAGCTTATGCATTAAGATGGCATGTTTTTCTAGTTTCTTCCTTGCTTTGATGAATGGTTTGGATGCGATTAGGCTCCTTGGAAAAATAAAATTTCTATCCAATTAAATCAAAATTAAAACTAACCTCACCTAAAGCCTAGGATATAAATCAAGAAATAAAAGATTTAGCAATCCCTTAGCTAGATGTTGTATGTTTTACATCATGCATAAAATCATCTTGCTTTACTCTTGCTTATGGAGGGCTTCCACCTTTTCCATAAAACATGGCTTGACCTTTGAGAGCCATGGTGGAACACACCTCCTTCTTGTTGATTTTGGCCCATAACCAATTTTGGCCTATGTCAAACTAATTGTCCAAAAATGAAAATAAACTTAACAAAAATTTGCATTAGATTAAGTCAAGCGTTTATACCCTACATGATCTAGTCTCTTAGGGAGTGAGTTTAAGGACTTAGTCTTCTTTTTAAATAAATAATAGCCTAAATATCTTGCAAGAGCATAAGACTTGCCTACATGTATTTAAAATCATAGGAAGAGTTAGTTGGACCAGGAGGTTGTAAGTCCAACTTGGTTTATCCTCTCTTGAGATAAACCATATGCCCATTTTTTAGGTCATTTTCAAGGCTCCCTAGATTTAGGATCTTGTTTCCTTTTTTTCTTCCTCTTTTTTTCTCATGATCTTGTATCTAGATTTCTAATAAAATTTCAACTCAAACAAATTATCCTCTTCAAATTCAAAAATATAAACTCCAACCATAAGATAGTTTGGGATGCTTGCTAGGTTTTCTAGCATCATGAGCATCTCCTACTTACCTTCCTTTGGCTTCCATAGTAACTCCATCCTTGCTAGGCTTCCATAGTAACTATTATTTTCTGTCTTCATTTATTTTACTTTTTAAAAAAAAAAGATAGATGAAGATAGAAATATTTTCCCCACAGCTACCCATTTTCCTTTTCGGGTTTATGAGTTGGAGCCCGACCACATCAGCCTCTTATTCTTTAGCGCTAATTTTATAAATTGATTGATATTTTTTTAATGATTGCGCAATTAGGATGACATGATTTTCTTAGTTTCTTCATTGATTGATGAATGGCCTGGATGTGATTAGGTTCTTAGAGAAAAATAGATTTTTTATCCAATTAATCAACACAAAAACTAAATTAAACAACTGATAACCTCACCTAAAGCCTAGGACATAAATCAAGATAATAAAAGATTTAGCAACCCCTTAGCTAGATATTGTATGTCTCACATCATGCATAAAATCATTCACTTCACTCTTGCTAATGGAGGGCTTCCACCTTTCTAGAGAAAATAAACTTGACCTTTTGAGCCATGGTGGAAACACACCTTCTTTCAAATTTTATAACCAACTTTATGCATTAGGCATATGAAATCCATAGCTTGTGTCAAATGTACAAAATCAAAATAAAACTTAACAAAATTTGCATTAGATTTAGGTCATTATTCATGTCTTACATGATCTAGTTTCTTATGGAGTGTGTTTTGGGACTTAGTCTTTCTAAATAAAATACAGCTATCTTGCATGCATAGGCTTGCTTGTACATGTATTTAAAATCATTGGAGGAGTTAGTTGGCCACCAGCATTGTAAGTCCAATAGTCAGTGGTTTATCCTCTCTTGAGGTAAACCATATACACCCTTAGATTTGGGTGGTGCTTTAGCCCTGTAAAAGCTCCCCTAGGTTTAGGATCACGATGTTGTTGTTTCCCTTTGCATCAGTATAAATCCTCCCTCTTAAGCATTTCTATGACCTTGTATTATGAAATTGTAAGCCTTAGATTTCTAATAAAAATTCAACTCAAACATATAATCCTCTTCAACTTTAAAAAATATAAAGCCTAACCATAGGATAGTTTAGGATGCTTACTACGCTTCCTCGTATCATGAGCATCTCCTACGCATCTCCTTTTGGTTTCGATAATAACTTCCTCATTTTGATCAATCCCACTTGATTTTCCAAAGATAACTAATTTGTTGATAGTCATATCTTTGAAATATTTTGAGACAATAATCATTTACCTTAATCAAGACTATTTTTAAGGAATCTCATTCCTTAAGATGTAATTAACTATATGAGCTTGCCTCTATAGGAAACTTAACGAACCCAATTTAAAATAAATCATATTTTAATTTTTTAAGTAAAGTAGGGGAAGAATCTCTGGCATATTCGAAGACCCATTGTCCTTAGAAGTCCTTATTAGATGATTAGGTCCATTTTAAGCTGGTGACTTCTGTCTCTCGAGATAGTACATCATTCCAAAATATTATACCTGATCACTCTAATAAGTACATCTACGGATCTACGTGGTATCCCAATATACGCAACATAAATTTATTTTTCAAATTCCCCAGGAGTTTAAGAAACAAACACCACAGTTTCGCTTCCATTTGACCTAGTGCTGGTCCTTCGATGTGACTAGAAGGTGTGGCACCATAACGCCTAGATCGGTACTATCGTACACCAGAAGGTTCTCTGACGTGTTATACCATATACACCACATCCACCCCATGATATCTTCTTCATCTTCCTCTTCTTCTTGTAGCCTTATCTCTGATCGATGTCTCCATCTAATTTCAGGCTCAGAGTATGGGATGAACGTCTCCTTGATCGGAGGCTACTATCAAAATCAAGGGAAGATCATTTAGGTTGATGATTGGATTCCCAGGAGGATTCTCTAGGGTGTCAACCACCACGAGCCTCATTAATTATAACATTCTTTTTAGGAATCCATTCTATTGGGCCTGTCATGTGAGATCGAATATGCAAAGCGATCACACCTTTTTCTTTGTGACTTCTTCTTGAGGCTTGACCTAGACTTATTTTCCCCCCGGGACCTTTCGGATTCTTGCATGGTTTGGGTGTCACGATGTTCACCGTGTAGGGTTTGTTTCTTGAATTCTTACCTTTGATGGTAGCTTATGTGGAGGGCTTCTCTAATAATTGTCCTTTGATATCTCTTCTTCATAAGGCCTTGTTCTTTTACAACTTTCAGCACCCTATGCACTCTAGAGGATAGAGCCTTAGGATACCTTTTTTGTGGGGTTGGAGCTTGGTACCGTTGCTCCCATAATGATTGCTTAATATCACCGAGTAGGCTTTTCACCCATGAGATTTTCAAACTGTTGTGAGTGAGAACACTAAACAGTTGTAAGGTTGGTTGTGCAACAGAGGGGTCAGGTCAGAGTTGATGGGCTCATAGCTCAACATTCCTTTTTCTCCTCTGCCTTCTAGTTAACTTTCCTCTAAATAAAAAAGCTTTAGCATCATGTTGGCCTTGCGCAAAGGGCAAGGTCGATAACGTCGGATGCACCAAATTGTGTCGTTATAAACTCTTCATGGTTTGGAGCTTCAACGTCCCAACCTTTCAAATATGAGGCTCTCTTAGAGGAACTTAACGAGTAGCGATATTAGCTTTGGTAGACTTGGCCTGCTGCATGAATTGATGTGCAAATTGAGCATGATTGTCTCATGGCCTAGCAGTAGTTCAAGTAGTGATCGCTGGGAAATCCAAGCTACCAAATTGTATAGTAGCTCCAACATCCCCGGTGTTGATGACAGCATTAGCAAGGTGGATGTTGGCTCTACCCAACTGCACAGTAAACGGTGTGTTCTGAAGATCCATCTACGAAATAAAAGATTGAGATTAGTAATCACTAATTGATATATCATCCCACACTTTCGAGATATAGAGATATAACGGAACAAACATGATAGAATATGAAAATAAGTCATGTATAAATAAGATTTTTAAAACTTCAGAACTATGTTCATTATAAAAATAATTTTGAGTTTCAATCAATTTAACTTTATAAATAACTTTAAGTTCTTCATTTTACTATACTCCGCTACTATTAAAGCTTTAATTCGACTAGCCAAAAATGGAAAGAGAAATATGTGCCCAATAGAGTTGTCAGAAATCTGTGGGCTCCGAAAATTCACCATCGACCTCTCAATGAAAAGAGTAGATTAAATGTGTCGGTGTAATTTTCAGAAGGTAGATGGAATAGTAGATAAAACACTACCCAAAGATTTTGCCCTCATTTTATGAGGACTTTATACCTGGTTCCAGGTTTTGTATAGACGCCAGCACCTATAATTAATTACCCCTCACAATATTGAGAGAGAACTTTCAATTAAAGCTAATCGTTAGATCGCTAAATGTGCAGTGCATACTAGCAGCATGTGGAGTTTAAAAATTAAGCTTATGAAATTCATCATATTAATTGAAAGCAGATGGTTGGGGGGACGATGACACGCTAGATCAAGATCCCATGGTTAGCATTGTGTCGGTCCCTAGTCTACTTGTTAGAGAGGTAGTCTACGACAAGGATCCTCGTGACCATGGGTTGCATCGTTCAAGGGAAGCTTATAGACTTGGGGTGGTGTTTGTCTAAGGAGACAAGCTTAAGTCTATCTTAGCTAACAGAGGAATTTTTTCCCTATCAAGTATACTCACAACTCAAAGGGTGGAGCCATTGAGGAACATACGAGATACAATCGTGATCGTAATATAATGATGTCATTTGGTGGCAACCACCTGATCAGAGGACTCTGGTCGTAATTACATCATATGTGGAGCTTACTTTCCAAACCACACAGTTAGAGGACATGGGTCACGTCCTTACTAGCATGAGATTGATTGAGAGTTAACAAGTAGAACACTTGATTTGACTTTGGCTTCTCTGTGAGCTAAAGTTTTCTTAATTTGTCACATCCGACAAACATTTGCGGAAGGTGAATTAATTGAATTCTAGTTTAAGTCTTTTAACTTGATGATTTTCATTTAGTCATTTTGAGCTTAGTAATTTATGTGAATTCTCATTTGGATTGATATTTAACTTATATTAATTTGAGTTGAAATAATAATCACATTTTGATGAAAATATCTCCTATGATTGAAATCTTTTCAAACCATCCTTGGGGTATATATTATTTGATCATTTAATTTATTATTTTATATATCGTCTATTAATTTAATAATAGAGGATCAGATCTACTATCATATGATAGAATTAGCTTCTCAGATATTTTAATAAGTTGGAAATATTATAATAATATTATTAGATTTTTAGATTTTGTTAACTTGTCTAAGACTCACGATTCCCATAATCCTCAACACAAGTTTAAGCATTAGTGTGTGCTCATGTGGGGTATTTAAAATGCTTGCACACTTTTGAGGTATTAAATTTGAGTTTTAATCATACTTTATAATGTGTACAAGAGTTTGAAGTCTTAATTAAGTCTTATGTTCTTGATGATTCTGAATCAGATGGCATATGTTGTAGGTTTCATTCATATCCAACTTTAAATTATTTGAATGTTTTATAGCACAGTGAATTTCATCTAATTTATTGTAGACTATTATTAGTCAGATAATTGAAAGTTCAATTTGTCTCAGTAGCTTAGTACATTGTACTTAGTTTGATTCTTGATCTTATTACTCGTTTAAGATTCAAATATTTATTCCTTAACTATTTCATTTTCATTAATTATTAATCTTTATTTTTTTGATGAAAACTTATCCCCCCCATAGTTGCCGAGTGCTAGCCTTCTACCATGCTTAAGCATGCATGTATGTCTTGCAACCTTTGCGTCTTAGAAGAATCTTCTAAGCCCCACGCTTAGGAAAGTGCTAGGCCTTTAATATCTATATTTGAAATGAAATTTGCCTCTGATCATCCTATAGTACTACATCGAGTCTTGAGGCCTTCCACCACATAAACATGCATGGTAGATGTCTTGACATGATCGTGATTTTCTTGCACTACACTATGAAAAGTGCATAGGCCTTCAAATGTATGTATGAAATATGATTTTCGACATCTTTGAAGAAACATGCACAAATACTTATATCTAACAAATATTTGCAATTACATTGATATAATAAGTACATGAATTTAATATGCCCGACAAGCATATGTACATGCATTTGAAATGAAATCTGGCAACCTCCTAACATCATCCCCGTATAGGGGGCTGCATCGGGAGTACTGAGACCTTCCCACCATGCTTATGGAAAGCGTTCATGGTAGGTGTCTTGCGACACCGCGACCGAGTGATTTTATTGCACCTATCACGCTTATAAAAAGAATCGCATAGGCCTTCAAACCTATATGAAAACCATCTTGATTTTCTCGACATACTAAAGTAACATGCACGAGTACTTATATCTAGCAAATATATTCAAGAATGTCAGTTCTTGATGGAACTGCAATTTGCAACAAGATTACTTTATCACGCTAGACTAGATTTCCTCAAGGAACTTCTCAAATGCTAAAATCTTTTGAGGAATCCCTTTAATCATGTAAAGCCGATCAACTCCTAACATTACATTACATTATGAAGAAATCTTTTATGTCGATTCATTGATGTGATCTTTGATTGTTGGAAGTTCAAGCTCACTGAAAGCGGTGAGAGTCTATGATAGAAAACACAAGCGTGTGTCAATTTGCCTTGGTCTTCCTTTGTCATACAAGTCCAAGAATTGAGTTCAGGACTTACAAAATGTCTTGCAATCATTTGAAATCAAGAAAGCTTGAAGGAAAATGGTCATGGGAATTTATTTGTAGTAGCCATTGTTATATTTTATATTTCTTATAAGAGAAAAAACAGCAAATCATCTCTTCATTGATTAGCATAGTGGCCTTTTGTACAGCAAATGGATTTAAACCATCAAATTTTAATAACATCTTAACACCAAGAAGGCACTATGCCTATAATCTCAATGATCATACATGCCGCCTCTAAAAGGCGATTTACTCCAGCATTGCTTGCTTCATGGGCCTTCTATGCATCCATCTCCAAGTCATCCAGCAAGAGGGAGGCCTCCAACATCTCATCTTCATGGACTTCAGCCACTCCCATCTCATCCTCAAGAACTTGCCCATTATTCCATTTGTTGTCGGTTGTATGTTGTCATCGGTGTTGATGTTTTTTTTGTTGAGCTTCTGAACTCCCTCTCGAAGAAGTCTATCAACCTGGTTTGGCTTTGTGTACTTGACTCCTAGCATATGGAGACCGCTGAGGCACTTCACAAAAAGCTTAGATGAGCCTCTCATGCTTCATTTTCATCCTTGATCGCTCCTTCCATCCATGGAGATAACTCCTTCCTTTCTAACATGATGAGTTGAGAGAAAAACAGAAGAAGAGAAATACCTACAATAGAGACAAGTCGGTTGGAGCAGAAGAAACCGAGGGAGGAGGCTCATTCAACTGGTGTGCGGCTCGATATCGCAAGAGGGACAAACAGGAGAGGGATCGAAGAGGAGGTCTATTGTGCACGAGAGAGCGGAGTCGTTTGGTTTGGAAGCTTGAACCGAGAGAGTGAGCGTGCGACGCTGAGTTTTAGAGTCGAGGATGTGTTATGTCTTAGGGTTAGGTAATTGGGTTATTTATAATGACATTTGTTTATAAAAATAAAATTAACTTAGATTTTGATTTTTGTGATGATTATATAATTATATATATATATATATATATATATATATATATATATATATATATATATATATATATATATATATATATATATATATATATATATATATATATATATATTGCATTAGGATACATTCAAATTACATTTGAGTCTATTTGTTCAAGTTGATGTAATCAACCAATTTGAGTTCAAAATTATGCGTTGCTTGATATTTCGACATTGGCCTCATTCAAATTGATGCGACGGTCTCATTTGATAGGTTTTGATATTTCAATAGCGATCAAATGAGAGGTTGTTTGGCCATCATCACAGCTTCTCGACTCTGATATGCGCGTGAGTGCATCGACATATTTCTTTCTTAATCGGTCAACCATCGAATTATGCAATATGTATATTCTAATCTATTTCAACGTTCTAAACACGATGGCGAAGTCCGATCATCAATTGGAAGTCATTTCGATTGATTTTTGATGACGTCGAGTTCATTTCGGCTCCGATTTGCGTACTATTGCATCCAAAGTCTGTCGAATTTGGCTTGTGAGCTCGACTCAACTTATGTAGTAGACAATGAGGCCAACAAGGTGTTCTTATGTCCAAACTCTATGCACTAATTGACAAAATGACTACAAATAATTTTTAGTGACCATCTAGGTCACTAAGCGGCTAAATCCTAAAAGGTAACTAGTGGCATAACAATGATGTGATCGCAATGCTAAGCTCACAAGTAGCAACCATATCTAAAAGTTAGATAATTTAGGGGTGAATCATAATATAAATGTTCCAAGAAGAAGAAAATAGTGAAAATATGATTTGGAAGAGCAAAAGAATCAAGGTTTAGAAATGCTTAATTATGTTTCAAATAGACAAAATGATATCTTCTCAAATTCATTTAACCAAGGATAAAGGAATCATCTAACTTTTAATGGAATAATAATGCAAATGTGAATCGAAATGGAAATATGAGAGTTAGAACAATATGAACTATAATAATCAAAATCAAGATTATAAACATACAATTTCACCTGAATATCCTCCTCAAAATAAACCTAAAGATAAAAAACACACTTTAAAAGAATTAGTGTTGCAAATGAGGACTCAGTTACAAAGTGACACAATTTTAGTTAGAAACTTAGAAACACAATTAGAGCAATTATCTATTAATCTTGCAAATAGACTTCAATGTAGTTTATCATGTATCATTGAAATAAATCCTAAGGGTAAGGTTAAGGAGTAATGTAAAGCTATTGAGATGAGAAATCGAAAGAAATTTGCAGAAATAAGATTAGAAAATAAAAATTTAGAAAATGAAAAGGAAGTTAAAGAAATTAAAATGATAAATGATAAATTAAAGAAGAAAAGAAAAAAAGATGTTGAGAGAGGCTTTTAGAAAATGAGAGAAAGACCATCATCATCATCTTCTATAATCAAATTATAATTGTCATCATCTTTAAACCCCTAATTTAGCTTTTTTTTTTAAGCGAACATTATTTGTGTCCGTATATAATTTAGTTCATGATTATATATTTTTTCTCTTTAAAAATTCATTGAAATTCTTATTTAAAATTCTCAATATAAGATTTTCATTAATTAATACTTCATTTTATAATGCTATTCAGGCCATCATAATGAATTTTTAAGTGCTTGGTAACGAGCCAACTATTGTGGCTTTATTAAAGTCAAAATTCTCTTTTTTAGAACTATGAGTTGTGTTAATGTTTTAGAAAGATTGTTTTTTTCTAGATTTAATGCTTGTCACTTTTTGTGGAGATACTCTTACCAACTCCCCAATCTTTTTCTTCACAAATCAGATTTTAAGCTAAACTACTAATTAATTAAAGAGTTTGTAGGCTAATTCAAAGTATTTAAGTGATAATTGGAACACTGTATTAAAATTATTGATAAAATGCATTATGGTTAAATTGTATTAAATTATTGATAATTGTCATTAGTTAATTAGTATAATATATTAGTTTTTTAAACATAGATTAATTCATTAAATGATTAATTTGATTCAATAGGAATTGATTTGAGTAATTAATTATTGATTAAGTTTTACGATTGTTAGGTGCTCTAATGAGTTGTGTAATGCTGCTAATTATTGAAGCGATATTCTTCGCCATGTGTTTAAGGTTTTTATTTGAATATTTTCTTATACAAAAAAATTAGTTTTAAAAGTTAATTACCACTTTGGATACTTTGTTATATGAGAATATTTTCAAGTATTGGGCTATTAAAGTGCATGTGATAAAGTTAGGAATGATAGAACGTAAAATTATCATTTTAGAGAGTATGTGGGAGTAGAAATTATTACACAAACCATTATAGATAGTAGACTTTGGGTCATTTAGATTGCACCAATAATGCAAGTAGATATTAATAGTGTGAAAATAATGAAAGGGTAGGTAAGCGTTTGGGGTGGTGGTTGATGAACCACACCTTAGGTTATTTGGAAACTTCGATTTGGCATTTTGAATTTGTGAAGTTATGTTTTCAAACATATGTGTAAATTGGGTAGGACTGATCTAACTTTTTTTAAAATAAATATGTGATAACCAACTAACTGCAATTTCCACTTTTTTTCATATCGTTTTGTCTCAACGAGAACTTGCAACTTGTTAACCTCCATATATGTGTCATGAGTTGAGTCAAGCTCACAAATTATTGGACTTGAGTGGTGATTCAATTGAAATTTAAAAGACCGGGCGTCGAAAATGATCAAAACGACCTCTGATCGATGAACGAACTTCTCCATCGTATTCAGAACGTCGAAATTGATCAATATATAAATATTGCAAAATCTAATGAGTAATCGATTAAACATTTAAGCTATTTATGTGTCGACGCGTATATCAGAGCCTAGAAGCTAAGAAAATGTCCGAACGATCTCCGTTCATGAAACTAATCTTGTCATTAGCTTCGAAACATCGAAAACTATCAAATGAGACCATTCGCGCTCAATTCGGATGAGTTTATGTGAACGTCGAACGATCGTATGCATTTTGAGCGAAAGTGACCCAATTCGACGCCGAAGTCACTCAAACGATCTCCGTTCACAAAAAGAACTACGTCATTGCGTCTGGAATGTCAAAATTACCTAGAATATACATCCAATTTGACTAAAGTTGTCGCACTTAAGATTTCATCAAAATTAGCATGTATTTTGAGATAAATCTATCTCATTATCTTTTTAATCACAACCGATCAATATGCTGCACCATCATTCTTCTCTATATCACCTCATTTAAATAAATCTTATCCCATGGGTGCTCTCAAACCTCTCTTCCCCGGAAAATATTACGTCGGTCGCCGCGTCTGCGTCGCGGACTCAATCGCTTGACGGCAGCGATTAGCGTCGCCAAAATAACGTCGTAAGACGAGCGGCCTATTTTCGGTTTAGCGCGCCCGACCCGACCGATTTACCTCGTAAACCTCGAGAACAAAATATCTGCGTCGTTCGGTATTCTTTAAGTAATACCGTATGGGGCTTTTGACGAAGAGAATTTCACGAGCTCCATTGTCGGTCGGCCCACCTCGTCGTTCGATCAGCGGCTTAGGGCTTCTGGCATTTCAAATTGAGGTATTACGGTTGGTTACATGAGGTATTTCCATGCATTCTTGAACTTGAAAGATTTTAGGGTTTTCTCTGTCTTTGTCCATTACAATCCATCAGTAAGTGTTTCTAGGTTTCTTTATGGCATTTTTTCAGTATATGGCTACCGTCTGTACTGCTGTACCTCTATACCTCACATGCGTGTACCCTCGATATTAGAGGCGATTTTGCTATTTTTTGTTGATTGTTCTACCTGTACTCTCAAACAACAGACCCTCTATACTTTCTTGAGATTTTGCATTTTTTTGATCCATTTTTCCCGTTTGGAGGGCATACTATGGCTAGAATCCGTTCGAATAAGCGGGAAGTTGTGTTTTTCGGTTTGGGTGTGTGGAGAAAATGAATGCACTCTGTACCTCTGTACCTGCACTCTATACCTCTATACCTCTGCTCTGTACCTCATACCTTTGTACCTCTGTACCTGTCCCCTGCACCTCTGTACCTCTACCCTCGATGTTAGAGGCGATTTTTTGTTTTTCTTGATTGTTGTCGGTTGTTGAGACAATGTTCTTGCTTTCTTGTGGAAGTAGTTTAGAGGTTGTTTGGAAGCTAATTTAGATGCTTGTTTGCAAATGTACTCTCAGAACCTCTGTACTACCTCTATACTTTCTTGAGATTTTGCATTTTTTGATCCATTTTTTTACGTTTGGAGGGCATCTTATGGCTAGAATCCGTTATGAATAAGCGGGAAGTTGTGTTTTGTCGGTTTGGGTGTGTTACGTGGAGAAAATGAATCGTACCCTCCCCTGTACCTCTCTGTACCCTCGATGTTAGAGGCGATTTTGGGGTGTTTTTCTTGATTGTTGATTGGTTGTTGAGACAATGTTTACTGCTTTACTGTGGAAGTAGTTTAGAGGTTGTTTGGAAGCTAATTTAGATGCTTGTTTGCAAATGTACTCTCCGAACCCCTCTGTACCTCTGTATCTCTATACTTTCTTGAGATTTTGCTTTGGATGTGTTACATGGAGAAAATGAATGCACCTACTACCTGCACCCACTGTACCTCTGTACCTCTGTACCCTCCTGATATTAAGGTGCTTGCAATCCATTATCTTCTTAATATTCTGATTACCTTAACTTTATTTTGAAGTTGACGTAATACGCAAAAGGATAACGTCTAGATGCGCCCGAGTGCCATCGAGCATTATTTGATAATATTACACGCTTACTAGTGAAGTGGCTGAAATATTAAGCGGCTTCTGAACCAATTATTGAGATTACGGGTACTGAAGACTTCGGTTGCCATAACCTCTATCTATCTTCTTTGGGACATGGGCATGAAACCTTTTTTTTTGGGTGGGCGGTGCATTTCTTTCACCGGATGAAGTAGGCGTGATCTTTGGGGATGCCAAACAAAGGGGAGAAAGTTTTATGGCGAAATCCCCATTGTCACGGTATAGTTGATTATAAGAATAAGCTCGATCGGATAGCTGGTTCTTCGTGACACAGTTTATCTGATTGTACATCGTTTTCTTATTTCAAATTTGTTCTTTGCATATCACAACTATAGAGTAGCTTCTAGTTTAATTGCCTACTGTCGATAATATTGAAAATTTCGCTGAGTACAATTGGGCTAAAGCCATTTGGGCCTTCTTAGTGTCACAATTCAATGGCATTACAAGAAAGATCTCTGAAGGCTGGCTACATGAGTGGCTTTGTCCCTCTTCTTATGGTATGTTCTGACCCGTCAGTTATGTTTTACTTGATGTGAGCAATTTAACTTTGTATAAATTTTTTTGTTGTAGATGCGGTGAGCACATTATTAGCATTAGTAGCCATTTTCTATCACGCGTATGTTTGCGTTGGCCTAAAATAAAGTTTCGATGTTGCCTTGATTTGGGAGGAGACCGGCAAGGACATTAGTTATGTTCGTTCATTTGGTAGTAATGCATTTTACATATGTTGTTTGTCGTCATATCTATCTTTGGCTTAACACAGTCCGCACTCGAGGACTTATCGAGAGGAGACGGCTCATTGAATCATCCTCATCCCCATGAAACTTCCTGTGAACTTCGACACATCGCCAGCGGTCCACCATTGCATCTCCCTCGATTCCCAGTATATCTCTCCGGATATTCCCCAGCGGTGTCACAGCCCTCAACTCTCGAAGGATCTGCAGTAGATAGGTTATTTGCGGGTTTGAGGAGTTGAGGGAAGTTGTGGCATCTACCATGCGGCTGATGAGAGGAGTGGATGGCATTCATGCATGGGTTCTTTATTGAGGGTACCCTTGCCTGAAGAGTGCTTCCATCCCAGTGGAAAGGCACTGAGGAGACCAGGGTATCTTCTCAGGAGACCTTTATAGTGGAAGCCCCTCCGTGGAGTCTTGCCGGAGAAGATCCGGTGGAAGGAAGAGACTCACGCATACAAGCTGCTATCATCCCCCTTCATTGGGCGTGCTTATGCGGGTGAAGGCACACGGCAGACGAGGAAGAGGAAATATGTTCTCTCGTTTAGGGTTACACTCTGCTAAGAGTGGGTTTTGATCTCCACCCCACTGGCCGGTGGTATTACGTTAATTTCATGAATAATGTGATACATAGATGACCGTTGTTGGTTTCACCCTTCCGGGTGCCGGTGACGATTTCCTCGATGAGCCATCGAGGCTATAAAGTTGTGGAGGAGCACCGGTCAGGTGGCGAATTCTCGAGCTTTAGATGACAATGGATATAGATTTTACCAATTAATTTTCCTAAATAATTATATTACCCGGTAGAGCCGCTGCTCGTGGACTTCCCATCGGAGATGGCATACCTCGATGCTCCAACTCATAGGCGGTCGTGTGCTCGATTCCGGGACAAGTAAGTCACGCATCTTCCTTTTCACAGATTCAAATGTCATATCATTCTAAGTACTTGTTCATTTCTTTGCTTTAAAATTACAAAAAGCGGTCGATAATCGGGGAGATACAGCATTTGGAAATATTATTATTTCAGAGGCGATTGATTCTTGATGGATCGATTCGTCGGATGCACGTCGATCGTTATATCATTAGGCGAAGTACTCACATGCGAGATTGTATGTCCCATTCCTTTACATTTCATGCTTACATTGGGTGAGTTACTCCAAAATTACTAGTTCGCAATTCATTCTTGATATTCTGTATGTCTGTCATAGATATTATCTGCATCCTTACGCGAATTATCATATGGCTTGCTAAAAGAAAGCAAGATGTATATCCGTCATGCGATAGTGCATCAGTAGCTCTTACTCCCGGTTATCCATAATCGACACTTCTTGTCGGTAATATCAAATGGCGTGTGGTCATTTTATGACTCATTGCCAAAACCGACACATAAAGCCATTCTGGAAATGGTATGCACTCTTCTTTGGGTTCTCAGGGATCACACTAATACCTTATCCATCTTCACTGTGATTAAATTCTGCTCGGGATATCGGCCATTATTTTGGACAACCCGTAAAATGGCGGTGGCGGGTTGCCGGTCAGTCTAACGATGTCATTGCGGCATGTTCATTTTACAAATACATGGAAGCGACTATCGAAGCCCACAAAGGGCTCAACAAGGAAGGGACAAAAAAATGAATAGATTTAGGTGACTTTGTTTATGCGATTTTTGCTTGGCCTCAAAAAACACTTGGATTCTTGAGTTCTCGATTGACATTCGGTTAGGGATAATTTGGATTTATGTAGGGATAATTTTGTTGTTCTCTGTCTTGACATTTGTTTAGGCATGTTCATTTCATTTTGCATTTAGGCGACTTTGAGTATAGCGATTTTTTCCGTTTTTTTTCACTAGCATTGTTGTTCGGATCATGGTAACTAAATCCAAGCAATAAATATTGCAATTTTATTCTGGTGTACTCTCTGCGGGGTTTTGTTTCACTCTGTGAGGTTGAACATGGTAACTAAATCCCAAAGCAATAAGGTGGTTTGTTGATGAATTTTAGATTCACGGTGTACTCTCTGTGCAGGTTTTGTTTCACTTTCTGTAGCCTGGTTGTTCAGAACATGGTAACTAAACCCCTAATGAGGCAATGAGATGGCTGTTCTGATGAATTTTAGGAGATTTCTGGTATCTGTACCTCTGTACCTCTGTACCTCTGTACCTCTGTACCTCTGTGCCTGTACTCACTGTGCCTTTATACCTGTGTCACCTCATGTACCTCTGTACATGTATCTGTGCCTCTTTGCACCTCATGTACCCTCGTATATGCATTTAATGACAATTTTTCTTCAAATTAAAGATTTATTTATCCAATACTTTCTTATATTTAAAACTATATTTTATTTTTAAAAATTCAATTGATGATAGTAAATATTATATATTAATAAATTTAGTTATGTAAAAATGGATGCGCATGTTAATTATGTGTTAAGCGTAAATCTCTTAAAAAATAAATAAAATTGAATATATGCTTCAGTGACAGTATTTTTGTTCTGTGAAGCTGTGTTTTCAAATACATGATTATGGTATTTCTTATTAGAATTTAATTGAATATATGTTTTAATCATTGAATATATGTTCCATATGAGAGAAATGGTAAATAGTATTTTTATAATCAAATGAATGAGGCAAAAAAATAACCTTAAATACATGAAATCTAGTTGGATGCTTACGCTTTTATCACGTAGAAATAAATTCATCAGTTTCAGAGAAAATATGTTTAAAAAAAAATACATACAATACAATTCTTTTCAGAGAAAATCTGAATTCTATCTAAATATTACATACATACAATACAATTCTTTTCTAATATAGCATTTTTTTTCATGTATAAAATAATATATTTTATTTTAAAAAGATAATGATGATGATATTCAATGATGTAATATTAAAGATTTATTATTTATATAAATATTAATATTTTTGAGTTGGATATGTAAATGAATGAGAATTGTGACATGCATGTAATTGCATGTAAAATTTAGTCTCACATAAAAAAATGAAAAGGTTAGTTTTGAATGATAGCATTTGGAAAGCGAACTCAATGGAAGAGCAGAAAACACCGGTGAGAGCATGAGAATTAGATAGGTAAATGCGAAATCGCATGAGAATTTGATCGTTCAAACATATCCATTACATGAGAATTTGACCGTTCAAACAACATATCTCCCAAAGATGAATCATTACAATAGTTAAACTCAACTAATAAGAAGGGATTACAATAATTTAGAATCTATATATGCAAAAAAAACAAATAAAAGGAAGTGGTTTAAACAAGATCATAAATCATTGCGATTGATTAAATCTAAATCATTGTGATTGAATCAAGCATAAGATTCATAAATTAACTTGGAACAATCTCAATTTTTCTCTCTTTTTTTTTGGAGATCATGACTTATTTCATCTAATACATTTGGACACATCCTTCAAGAAAAATGACATATTGGTTTGTTATTTAACTTTAAGAAACTAATACCAATTTAAGAGAACAAAGCAACCATAAAATCATTCTCTGAGAAGAAAAAAGGCATGAACAACTAGACCTACAAAAAAACAATCAAATATTAGACCTCATCATGCTATAGAGTTAAACAATTCTTCACCAAATAGGTTCTAGACTTAAAACAACAAAAAATTTGAGAAGACATTAAGGAAAAAATTGTATGCAGTTTCTTGCAAAAAATGGTAAGATTAAAAGGAAGAAGACTTTCTAAGTTATGAAATGAGCAAAAAAATACAAGCATTATGACTAAAGCGAGCAAAATGAAATTAAAAAAGTGCCTTCTTGGATAATATCATGCATCAAAATGTAGTCTCGTAATAATATCCATCCTTAGTGTACTTATGTTGGTTGATTGATGAATGAATTCACGTGGTACAACATCGTAGTAATGGTACAAATATCTTAGTAATGGATGAATGTTTGTGGCGTGATATTCTAGGCTTAATGAAGCAAAACCGGGGCATAGAGAGTGGAAGCGGTGGCATCCATTCTCACTCTCGGACTTCACTTTTGTTTCTAAGACAAGAAAATATAATGAATTAAATATTTACGGAACCTATAAGTAATAGTCGAGGCAAGTAGGATAAGTACTTGTGGATTTTTGGATTTCTCCCAATAAGCCTTGAGCCTTGCGTTGGAAACACCCTTTGGGCGTCTCTTGATTGGATCCTTCAAGCTCCTTATCCTAGGCGATGATGTGGTCCCTTCTTCCTCTTAATCACATCAAGCGGTGGAGAATTCCCACTTACGAGTCCACTTCATCGATAGTAAAAGAGATGCAAGCATGTAATCCTCAACAATCTTATTATTCTAGCTAATTTGATATGCATATCGACTTATATGGTTCACGAAAACAATGTTCCATCTCGCTCTCACATGTACTAACCTTCTATGAACCATCGATGTAGATGTCCCTCTTTGCTAGACCGCGCATGAGGAGTTACTTATCCAATCGCACATCATTTTGGCTAAGAACTCTAATGCAGTGTGCACAAAGTATGCCCATCATTTCAAATTTCTGGCAACTACAAGAAATATCCATAGTAGACACATCAAAGTGGACAATCCGGTTTTGGATGCATTCTTCTTCTCTAAGTTCCTCACCAAGTACTCCATGGGCCTATCATCATGCGTAATCCCCAACTCCATGAAATTCTTCTTGAACATAGAGTAAAGCTTCCTCGTATAAAACAAAGCGACTTGCTTAAGAATTGGACTACTCTAGAACAATTCTGGATACACTTGAAGTCTTCATCATGTTCATTTTGGCCATGTTTCCATCACCTTCTCCAATCCCAAGAAACAATCTGTTGAACTTGTTGGCTTGAAATACCATGACACATCTATTTGTGGCCTCACTATGAGTGGACAAGATGCCAATACAAAATTTATCTTTGTTGAATCGGTGGACCATTTCACTAATTTTGTAAAGTTCGGATAGCCAAGCATGATCATGATTGCCCTCCTCTAGCATGGCGACCAAGCATCCTCAAACTCATCCTCGTGTCACATTTGCTCATGCATAGAATAGCCCTTGAACTCTCTTGTTACTACTAAAGCAATGGACCTTGGAGGGCTTTCTTTGAGATATGCCATTGGCACATATGCATTATCGATAGTACATTCTCGATAGCTCTCATAGCCTGATCTTGATCGATAAATATCGTTATAGGATGCCGCCACCCATCAACCAGAAAGAAATGGAATAACCATGTGAATGACTTCGATGGTCTCTTAGACAAAAGGCTACTCAATAAGACATTTTGCCAATGATGATTCACTCCAGCAGGTGGAGACGCAGACAAGATTATATTTATTGAGCTAGCTAGTATCAAAATTATCACATCCCCAAAACAATCAAATTCAACCCTAGACATACCATTGCTCCAAAAAAAACTCACCAAGCAATCGGGGCATCAACTGAACATCCCATGCAAACATCTCGTGCTTGTCTTTCCTTGAGCAATTATTAACGTTGCTATCACCACTTGCGTGACCTTGCGGATGAAATTGAAAGCATCTCTTTTGGTGAATCAATATTCTCTACCCCCAACTTCCTCGGTTAGATAGGCTGAGCGTCGTTTTAATAATACTCGTCATCGTCTTCAAAATTGATGCCTTCTCGCGATGCATCATGCGATCGAGAAGATCTGATCTTTGTGAATGAATGATTATGGCTCTATATTTTTAACCGACCAATTCCCCTCAAATCCACAGAATCGAATCATGGGACAACCACTCGTATCAGTTTTCTTGAATTTTGTTTATATGGTTTAGATTGTGAGTTTTTAGACCCTTTGCTGAAAATCTCTCGATTTCAATTTCTTAGAGTTTGGCCAATAACTTGTATGGTCTTTTCTAACGAAGCGGTTTGATGTGCATAATCTGATGCATAAGCGGTTTCATTATGCCAACTGCGTACTACTTGAATACCCAAATTTGGGTCATTAGATAAAACAACTTCATCGCATTGCTTCATTCACCACATTCATGCGAAAACATAGAGTCAAGCAGTTCCTGAGATAATAGAGTGCGGATGAAACGAGAGTGAGAGCATAGAGGGATGTTAGTCGAGAGTATAGACAAAAAATACCCAAAAAATGCGTTGAGCGACCCACCAAATTTGAGGAGGAGGAGAGGAGGTATAGAGGTACGAGAGTCTGAGATGCAGAGGTATAGATATAGAAGGTATAGAGGTATAGAAGGTATAGCGGTGCAGAGGAATGCAGAGGATAGAGATCTGAGAATGAGGAATTCTGAAGTATAAGAGAAGGTATATGAGTGCATAGAAGGTATAG
>JAKCPB010001686.1:0-107309 GCA_021442155.1 Cymbidium sinense
AAACCCCAGACCACAAAAAACCCTAAAATGCTAAAAACCTGAACCTAAACTAAATTGAACCTAAAAATAAAATAAATAAAAAATATAAACCAAATTAAAATAAAAAAATAAATATAAACAAAAACATAAACAAAAAGCTAGACCTAAACTTAAGCCTAAAAATAAAATAAAATAATAAATAAAAACTAAACTAAAATAAAAAAATAAAAACTTAAACTAAATTAAAAAAATCAAAAACCTAAATAAAATAAAAACTAAACCTAAAATAAAAATACAATAAACCAAAAATAAAATAAAATAAAAACTAAATAAAAATATAAACCTAAAAAACAAATAAAAAACATAAAAAAATCATAAACCCTAAATTATAAAAATAAACTAAACTTAATATAAAAATAAAATAAATCTTAACCTAAACTAAAATAAACTAAACTAAAATAAATAAAACCTAAGCCTAAACCTAAAATAAACTAAACCTAAACCTAAACCTAAATGAAATAAAATAAAATAGACTAAAAATTAACCTAAACCCAAACTAAAAAGTAAAACCTAAAAATAAACCTAAAATAAAAACCTAAAACCTAAACCTAAAAAAAATAAATTAAAAACCTAAGCCAAAACATAAAAATAAAAAATAAAACTTAAAGCTAAAAAATAATATAAAAAATAGAACTAAACTGAAAAATAAACCTAAACTAAATTAAACAAACCTAAAATAAATAAACTAAACTAAATAAAAAAAATTAAATAAAAATAAAAAGTAATATAAATTAAAATAAATAAAAAGCAAACTAAATAAACCTAAACTTACTAGTTTACTTAATTTTAAATAAAAAGTAAAAATATTAAAAAAATTAAAAAAAATTAAAAAAAACCTAGCCCTACCTTAAACCCTAAAACTAATCCTAAACCCTAAACTTCAACCTTCAACCTTTAATCCTAAATCATAAACCCTAAAGCTTAAAATCCAAAAGGCTAAACCATAAACCCTAAAACCTAAACCCTAAACCTAAACCCTAAATCTTATAACCCTAAACCTAAACCCTAAATCCTACAACCCTAAACCCTAAACCCTCAACCCCAAACCCTAAACCTTAAACCTTAAACCTTGAAACCTAAAAACCTAAAAACCTAAACCTAAACTAAATAAATTTAAAAATAAAAATAAATAAAAAATCTAAACCTAATTTAAGTAAAAATAAAATAAAATAAAAACCTAAACTAAAACCTAAACCTAAACCTAAACCAAAAACTAAAAATAAGGTAAAATAAAAAATAAAAACAAAACTAAAATAAAATAAATAAAAACATAAACTAAACTAAAAAAATATAATAAACGTAAAAAAAAAAAAAAACTCAAATAAAATAAAAACTAAACTTGAAATAACAATAAAATAAACCTATAATAAAATAAAATAAAAAGTAAATAAAAACTTAAACCTAAAAAATAAAAGTAAAAAAATCTAAAAATAAATAAAAAATATAGCCTAGACCCTAAAGTAAAAAAAAACCTAAAGCTAAACTAAAATAAACAAAGCTAAAACAAATAAAACCTAAAACCTAATCCTAAAATATATTAAACCTAAACCCTAAACTAAATAAAATTAAATCAACTAAAAATAAACCTAAACCTAAACTAAGAAATGAAACCTAAAAATAAACCTAGAATAAAAACCTAAACCTATAAATAAAAAATTAAACTTAAACCTAAAAAATAAACAAAAACCTAAACCTAAACCTAAAAATAAACAAAAATAAAAAACTTAAACTAAAATAAATAAACCTAAAATAATTAAACTAAACTAAAAAAAATAAAAAATAAACTTAAATAAAAATAAATAAAGTAAAATAAATTAAAATAAATAAAAAATCAATTAAATAAACTAAATAAGCCTAAATCTATAGGTTTACTTAATTTTTTTAAAAAAAAACCCTAAACTCTAAACCCTAAAGCCTAAATCCTAAACCCTAAAATTAACCCTAAACCTTAAGTAAAAATTTAAAAAAAATAAAAAAAACCCTAACCCTAAATGCTAAACCCTAAACCTTAAACACTAAACCTTAAACCTAAACCTAAACCCTAAACCTAAACCTAAACTAAATTAAACTAAATAAAATAAAGCCTAAACCTCTAAACTAAAAAAATAAATAAATAAAATAAATAAACATAAATTAAATAAAGTATAATAAAAAAATATAAATAAATAAATAAACAAAATAAAATTAACTAAACTAAATAAACCTAAACCTAAACCTAAACCCAAACTAAACTAAAATAAACTAAACTAAACTAATTTAAACTAGACCTAAACCTAAACCTAAACTTAAACCTAAAATTAACTAAATAAACTAAAATAAACTAAATAAATAAACTAAAATAGATAAAACTAGATAATCCTAAATAAACCTGAACCTAAACTAAAATAAAGCAAACTAAACCTAAAGATAAACTAAGTAAAATAAATAAATAAAAACTAAACTAAATAAAAAAATCCTAAACTAAAAATAAACTAAATAAATAAACTAAAGTAAACTAAACTAAACTAAACTAAAATAAACATAAACCTAAAACCTAAACTACATAAATCTAAACCTAAATAAATAAAATAAAGTAAACCTAAACTAAATAAACCTAAAATAATGCCTAAACCTAAACTGAAACCTAAACTAAAAATAAATAAACTAAACTAAATAAATAAACCTAAACTAAATAAACTAAATAAAAAATAAAATAAAAATAAACTTAAACCTAAACCTAAACTAAACTAATGATTTTGATGTTTTGCAAAACCAAATTTTTGAATCTTTTGAAAAAGTTATACTATTAATGATTTTTCTAATGTAGAAGGTAATTTTGATGTTTCTGAAAAATTTTTAACTAATAATCATGCTCTAAGTTTTTCTTTTGATGATTCCATTAAAAGGAAGACTTTAGAGGTTGTGTTTAATGATTCTAATGGTTTGGATGTTGTTCATAAGTCCTTTCATATTGTTGGTTTAAATATTGTTGATGCTAACACCATTTCCTCCAATAAGTTGGATGTTGTTTCTCTTCACCTATGTCCGGTTTAGATCATGGGAAAGAGAATATTACTTTGATTGATAATGGTGGTGAAAAGAATGTTCTTATTTCTATTTTTTAACTTGGTCACAATCTTGTTAATATTGGTGATCCTTCTTTTTAAAAAAAATATTTAGATACCTGTGATAATTCTCTCATTGTGAATAGTTATATTTTGAGTTAAAATGATGGTTTTTCAATGGTTGATAATTATGTTCAGAATTTTGGTAATATGATATGTGTTTCTAAGGGATTTGAATCTTATTTTAATCCCTTACATGAAGATTGCACTGAAAATCTGGATTCTGCTTCTCTTTCCTTTTTATGAATGGAGACAAAGAGGATACTCTTTAGATTTTGTAAGAAGGTGAAAGTGTTAATAATTATCTTCTTAATAAAGCTGTTTCTACTCCTTTCACTTTTGATTTTGAAATGCATATTAGTTTTGATTTTCTTTTGTCTAATGTTGTGGATGATTTTGAATGCTCTTCTTTGAAATTGATGGCTTCTACTGATCCCCATGCCTTTTATAACAATACTGATTCATTTTTGGATGGAGATTTTTTGGAGAAAGGGCATGGTTATAAAACTATTTACAAGAAGAAAAGAAAAAAGTGTTCAGATTTATGTTCCTCCTCACTTGCCGAGGGTTACTTGTTCTAACACTTCTTGGAAATAATCTCTTCTGTCCTCGAGGTTTCTACTTTTGGTTGGTTTTTTCTCTATTGGTTGAGCTTTTGCTGTGTGTTTTCTTTCTAGCTGGAGTATTGGATTCTTGGCTAATTTTCCTCATTCTGGCTTCTTGTTTGCTGGGTTTTTTTTTAGCCCTTTGAGTGGTTGGTTTTGTGCTGGTTTCTTTGTTCCTGTTGGCTTTCCTTTCTTTGGTTAGTGCTTTTGCTCTCTTTGTTGGTGGTAGGTTGGGATTTTTGTCCTTATCATGTGGTTTGTCCATAGGTTGGCTATTTCTTTAGTTGTTTATTTTAGCTTTAGCTGGCCTTCTTCTTTTTTTTCTGTTGGTTGGTTTGGTTCTATTGCTCTTTCATGGGATATTTTTCTTGGGTGTTCTATTGTGTGGTTGTTTCCTTTCCTTTGGTTGGTGCCTTGGTGGCTTTGGATTAGTGTTGTTGTGGACTCTATTGGCTTGGTGCCTTTGTGGCTTTGGATTGTTGTTGTTTTGGGCTCTGTTTGCTTTGTCTTTGAGGGATCTTTTCTTTTCTTTTTGGGTTGTGAGCTTCTTTTCTCCTTCTTTTTTAAGAGGTGTTCATATTTTGTTTAGTTGGGATAGCCTTATGTTAAGTTTATATGTTGCTCTCCTCTCTCTTTCTATTTACTTAGCTTCACATTTTCTTTCTTTTTTATGAATGAAGACAAAGAGGATACTCTTTAGATTTTGTAAGAAGGTGAAAGTATTAATATTTATCTTCTTAATAAAGCTGTTTCTACTCCTTTCACTTTTGATTTTGAAATGCATACTATTTCTGATTTTACTTTGTCTAATATTGTGGATGATTCTGAATGCTCTTCTTTGAAATTGATGGCTTCTACTGATCCCATGCCTTTTATAACAATACTGATTCATTTTTGATGGAGATTTTTTGGAGAAAGGGCGTGGTTATAAAACTACTTACAAGAAGAAAAAGAAAAAAAGTGTTCAGATTTATGTTCCTCCTCACTTGCTAAGGGTTACTTGTTCTAACACTTCCTGGAAATAATCTGTCATGTCCTTGGAGGTTTTTGCTTTTGCTTGGTTTTTTCTCTATTGGTTGAGCTTTTGTTGTGTGTTTTCTTGCTAGCTCGAGTATTGGATTCTTGGCTAATTTTCCTCCTTCTGGCTTCTTGTTTATGGGTTTTTTTTGGAGCCCTTTGAGTGGTTAGTTTTGTGCTGGTTTCTTTGTTCCTGTTGGCTTGCCTTTCTTTGGTTAGTTCTTTTGCTCTCTTTGTTGGTGGTAGGTTGGGATTTTTGTCATTTGCGTGTGGTTTGTCCATTGGTTGGCTATTTCTCTAGTTGTTTATTTTAGCTTTTGCTGGCCTTCTTCTTTTTTTCTATTGGTTGGTTTGGTTCTATTGCTCTTTCATGGGCTATTTTTCTTGGGTTCTCTATTGTGTGGCTATTTCCTTTCCTTTGGTTGGTGCCTTGGTGGCTTTGGATTAGTGTTGTTGTGGGCTCTGTTGTCTTGGTTCCTTGGTGGCTTTGGATTGTTCTTGGCTTTGTTTTGTCTTTGAGGGATCTTTTCTTTTCTTTTGGGTTGTGAGCTTCTTTTCTCCCTCTTTTTTAAGAGGTGTTCATATTTGGTTTTGTTCGGATTGCCTTATGTTATGTTTCTATGTTGTTCTACTCTCTCTTTCTATTTACTTAGCTTCACGTTTTCTTTCTTTTTTATGAATGAAGACAAAGAGGATACTCTTTAGATTTTGTAAGAAGGTGAAAGTATTAATAATTATCTTCTTAATAAAGCTGTTTCTACTCCTTTCACTTCTGATTTTGAAATGCATACTATTTTTGATTTTACTTTGTCTAATGTTGTGGATGATTCTGAATGCTCTTCTTTGAAATTGATGGCTTTTACTGATCCTCATGCTTTTTATAACAATACTAATTCATTTTTGGATGGAGATTTTTTGAAGAAAGGGCATGGTTATAGTTTAAGAAAAAGAAAAAAAGTGTTCAGATTTATGTTCCTCCTCACTTGCCGAGGGTTACTTGTTCTAACACTTCTTGGAAATAATCTCTCATGTCCTTGGAGGTTTTTGCTTTTGGTTGGTTTTTTCTCTATTGGTTGAGCTTTTGCTGTGTGTTTTCTTGCTAGCTAGAGTATTGGATTCTTGGCTAATTTTCCTCTTTCTGGCTTCTTATTTGTTGGGTTTTTTTTGAGCCCTTTGAGTGGTTGGTTTTATGCTGGTTTCTTTGTTCTATTGCCTTCTTTGGTTAGTGCTTTTGCTCTCTTTGTTGGTGGTAGGTTGGGATTTTGTCATTAGTGTGTGGTTTGTCCATTGGTTATTTCTAGTTGTTTATTTTAGCTTTATACCTTCTTCTTTTTTTTTACGTTGTTGGTTTGGTTCTATTGCTCTTTCATGGGCTATTTTCTTGGGTGTATTGTGTGGTTGTTTCCTTTCCTTTGGTTCTGGTTTTTGGATTAGTGTTGTTGTGGGCTCTGTTGGCTTGGTGCCTTGGTGGCTTTGGATTGGTGTTGTTCTGGGCTCTGTTTGCTTTATCTTTGAGGGATCTTTTCTTTTTCTTTTTGGGTTGTGAGCTTCTTTTCTCCCTCTTTTTTAAGAGGTGTTCATATTTGGTTTTGTTGGGATTGCCTTATGTTATGTTTATATGTTTCTATCCTCTCTCTTTCTATTTACTTAGGTTCACATTTTCTTTGGCTGGGATGGCTATTATGATATGATAGATTTTTTCTTTGATATTTTTGTGGCTGGTGACTTTTCTATTTGTAACCCTTCTTTAAAGCTGGATACACTTAGGATTTGATGCCCCTCATTATTATGATTATCCTTCTTTCCTCATATTTGAGCATGAGTTTTTTTCTCTTTATGTCGATCTCTCCTTATTTCTTATAGGTTCGGTTCTCTTTTTTAGTTGGTCTCTTCTTCTTCTTGGAGAGCTAGAGTTTTCTATGGTCTTTTCTTAGATGGCTGGAGTTATCTTTAGTTGCAGGTTGCAGGTTTCCTTTTCTTATGGATCTTCCTCTCTTTGGAGGTTATTTTGGAGCTCCATAGATTCTTCCCCTTTGCTGTCTTTTGCTTGGATTTTTTAGTTATGTCTCTATTTTTTTTCTTTTATTGCTCTTTGATGTATTAGTTTAGGGACTACACTCTTTAGGATTTAAGATTCTCCTATTGCTCATTTGAGCAGTAATTTTCTTTGAGTTTAGTCTCTAATATGGTCATCTTGTACTATTTTAGAGCAATAAATTCCTTTTAGTTAAAAAAAACCCTAAACCCTAAACCCAAAAAACTCTAACTAAAGCCTAAACACTAAACCATAGACCATAAACCCTAAGACCTAACCCTAAACCCTAAAATCTTAAACCCTAAAACCTTAAACCCTAAACCCTAAACCCTAAACCATAAATACCTTAAAGCCTAAACCTAAATAAATAAAATCTAAAATAAAATAAATAAGAACTTAAACCTATATAAAATAAAATAAAATAAAATAAAACCTAAATTAAAACCTAAACCTACCTAAAAAATAAATTAAATAAAATAATTAAAAACCTAAACAAAACTAAAAAATAAAAAAAATCGAAGAATAAAAATCCTATATAAATAAAAACTAAACAAAAAATAAAAATAAAATAAACTTAAAATATAATAAAATAAAAACTAAATAAAATTCTAAACATAAAAATAAACCTAAAAATAAATAAACAATAAAACCTAAACCCTAAACTAAAAAAAAAAGAAAAAATAAACCAAAAATAAAAATAAAACAAACAAAATAAACCTAAACCTAAACCTAAACTAAAATAAATAAAACCTAAACTAAACCAAAACTAAATAAAATAAAATAAACTAAAAATAAACCTAAACCTAAACTAAAAAATAAAACCTAAAAATAAACCTAATATGAAAACCTAAAACCTAAACCTAAATAAAGAAAAACCTAAACTAAATCTAAGAAAAGAAATGAAAACCTAAACCTAAAATAAATCTAAAAATTAAAAAATAAACCTAACCTAAAATAAAATAAAAATAAAACTCAACTAAAAATAAACTAACCTAAAAAATAAATTAAAATAAAAACTAAACTAAAAAAAACCTAAAATAAAATAAACTAAACTAAATAAAATAAAAAATAACCTAAATAAAATAAATAATATAAACTAAAATGAATAAAAATAAAAAAAAACCTACATTTACTTAATGTTTTTTAAAAACCCAAAACCCTAAATCCTAAACCCTAAACCCTAAACCCTAAACCTCAACACTAAACCTAAAAACCCCACCTAAACCCTAACCCTAAAACCCTAAACCCTAAATAATTCTAAACCTAAACCTAAACCCTAACCCTAAACCATAAACCCTAAAAGCATAAACCCTAAAACCCTAAACTCTAAAACCCTAAACCCCGATTAAGCTAATTTTATGAATGGTGATCTTAAAGAAGTTAGGGAAGAGGTTTCAAAATATAAAGTTGGTGCTCCTACACATGTTGGTCTAATCACACTTATTAATGTTGTGGTTCCTCCAGGAAACACTTGTTTGGATCCTTCACATACTTCTTCCTTCCAGGCTCTGAACATCCCAACTAAGATCAATAAGGGTACTATTAAAATTTTCACCTCGGTTGAGTTGATTAAAAAAGGCGATAAGGTGGGATCCTCAGAGGCTGCTCTCCTCGCTAAGATGGGGATTAAGCCATTATTTTATGGCCTTGTCGTCCAGTCTTTGTATGATGATGGTTTGTTGATCACGAGGTGTTTGAACTAGTGAAGATGATCTCATCAAGAAGCTTTCATCAAGCCTTTCAATGATCACTTCTCTGTCACTAGCCCTCTCTTAACCCACCCTTGTTGTAGCACCCCACATGATCATCCATGCTTACAAGAATGTCCTCACTGTCATGATTGCTGCTGATTACACATACCCACTGGATGAGAAGGTTAGGGAGAATTTGAAGGATCCTAGGATGTATTGCTGATGCTTTCTACTCCCTCTGCTCCAAGCTGTAGTGGAAGAGAATGGAAGAGCCTCTTGAGGAATCGATGATGATATGGGTTTCAACTTGTTATTAAGCTTTGTTGGCCTTCTACAAAATAAAATTTTATTATCTTTGGGAGTTAAATCATTTTGTGAAATACTTTTTTTGTGAATTTTTAAATTTCATTTTATTTTATCATGTTTTATTAGTTGTTAGAGGATAATGCCTTATTTAATTCAGTAATTTCTTATTTCTTATGGAATCATTTGAGTTTAAAAAAAATAAAAAAACCCCTAAACTAAACCCTTAGCCCTTAACCCTAACCATAAAGACTAAACCCTAAACCCTAAACCCCAACCCTAAACCTAAACCTAAAGTAACTAAATAAATATAAAAATAAAACTAAACCCCAAAACCTAATAGACCTAAAACTAAACCTAAACCCTAAGAATGGGCAGAACATTGATAATAGGAACATCACCATCAACAGTCAGATCTAATGATGGAGGTGAAGGTAGCTGGTGGGGATAGAGGTCTTGGTGGATATGGAGGTGGTGGTTATGGAGGCAAGAGGAGTGACAAAGGTTACAACTGTGGTGGTGGCAGAGGGAGAGATCACGAAAATGATGGTGGATCTTAAAATGTGAGGGGGATTTTGATGAACGAGCGAAGAATGGCCGATCCGATCGCTTATGGAACGTGTCTTTCAGAGGCAGTCTAGTAATCTAGGGTTTTCAATTTGTTCTATCGTTCTCATTTTTCTATGTGGTTCTGTGTCTTAGAAAACTTGGAGTGTTACTTGGTTGATTAAATCAAAATGAAGAAAAGTTGAATCTGAATTTGTTCTCTGTAAAAAAAAACACCAAAAATCCTAAACCCTAATCTAAACTTGATCTAAACCCTAAATCCTAAACCCTAAACCTAAACCCTAAACTCTAAAACTAACTTTACCCCAAACCAAAACTAACCCCTCCCTAAACTAAACTTAAACCCACACTAAATCCCACCCAAACCCTCTAAACTCCAACTCCCTAAACCAATTAAACCCTAATCACTACCCTAAACCCTAAACCCTAAACCCTAAACTCCACTCCTAAACCCTCACTACCACATTTTTAATTTAAAATCACTACTAAAGACCTACCCTCCCTCACCCTACCCTCCACTGCTACCCTATCCTCTCCTGGGCCACTGGGCCTGGGCCAAACCACTGGGCCCTAAACCCTCTGCAACCCCACTGGGCTACCACACTGGGCCCTAGCCAAAAATCTAAACAAAGACCTAAAAAACCTAAAAAAAATAAACCTAACCTAAATAAAACCTAAAAATAATGTAAATAAACCTAAATAAAATAAAAATAAATAAAATAAAAAACTAAGACTTAAACCTAAACTAATCCTAAACTAACATAAAAAAATAAAATAAACTAAAAATAAAAACAAAATAAAATAAAACTAAACTAAATAAAATAAAATAAACTTAAAATGAAACCTAAATAAAAAATATAAATGTAAATAAAAATAAAATAAACCTAAAATAAAATAAAATAAAAACTAAATTAAAACCTAAACCTAAAAAATATACTAAAAATAAAACATAAAAAAAAAAAAAAAAACCTAAACTAAAAAAAATAAAACTAAACCTAAAATAAACAAAATGAAATAAACCAAAACCTAAACTAAAATAAACTAAACTAAAATAAATAAAACCTAAACCTAAACCTAAAATAAACTAAACCTAAACCCAAAACTAAATAAAATAAAATAAAATAAAATAAAATAAAATAAATAAAACTAAAAAAAAAATAAAAACCTAAATCTAAAATAAAGAATAAAACCTAAACCTAAAAATAAATAAAGTAAGTAAACTAAAAATAAATAAATAAACCTAAAAAAATAAAAAAATAAAATCTAAACTAAAATAAATAAATAAAATAAATAAACCAATAAATATAAAATAAAAATTTAAAATAAAATAAAATAAAAATATAAATAAATAAAATAAATAAATAATATAAAATAAATAAAAATAAAATAAATAAATAAAAAAATAAATAAAAATAAAAATAAAATAAATAAATTAAATAAAATAAAAAAACCCAAAAACTAAAATAAAAAAAAAAAAAACCAAACCTAAAATAAAAACTAAAATAAACTAAATAAATAAATAAAGTACTTAAACCTAAATAAATTAAAATAAATAAAATAAAATAAAACCTAAATTAAACTAAAAATGAAATAAAATAAAAAATCTAAAAGTAATAAAAATAAAATAAAATAAAATAATATAAAATAAAATAAAATAAAACCTAAAATAAAAAACCTAAACATAAATGGTAAACCTAATAAATAAAATAAAACCTAAATATAAAAGTAAAAAAAAAATCTAAACTAAAATAAAATAAAATAAACAAAATAAAATGAACCTAAACTAATAAAATAAAATAAAATATAAAACACTAAACCTAAAATAAGCTAAATAAACCTAAACCTAAACTAAATAAAACTAATTAAACAAAAAAATAAACCTAAACTAAACTAAAAAAATAAACCTAAAAATAAACCTAAAATAACATAAAACCTAAACCTAAAAATAAAAAAACCTAAAATAAAAAAAAATAAAAAAATAAAAAACCTAAAAAATAAAATAAAATAAAACTCTAAAAAATAAACCTAAAATAAAATAAACTAATAAAAAACTAAAATAAATAAACCTAAATAAATAAACTAAACTAAATAAATTAAAATAAACCTAAATTAAAGTAAAATAAAATAAACTCAATATAAGTAAACTAAACTAATAAACCTACTGGGTTTGCTTAATTAAAAACCTAAACCCAAAACCCTTAACCCTAAACCCTAACTAACCCTAAACTCTGGACAGGTACAACCCTAAACTGACCACACCCTAAAACCCTAAAACCCTGCTAGCCCTAAACCTAAACCCAAATTAAACCCTAACCCTAATTCCCACCCTAAGCCCTAAAACCCTAAACCATAAACCCTAAACCATAAACCCTAAACCCAAACCCTGACCATAAACCCACAAAACTAACCCTAAACCCCCAAACCATATACCCCCAAGCTAACCTTAAGCCATAAACCCTCCAACCTAATATGTAGACCTTAAAATGTGAAGAACAGAACATTATCGTCAACTAGGCTAAGTCTAGATCGGCAGGCGTGGCAGATGGTAAGGTGGTGGTGGGATCTAGAGGTCTTCATATGGGTGGTGGTCGAGCAATGGTGGTTATGGAGGTGGGAGGAGGCGATGGAGGTTACAACTGGTGGTGGTGGAGGAGATCGAAGATATGATGGCGGGTCCTACTTTAGAGGTGGGGTAGTTTGATTGGAGAAATTTAAGAGCAGTCGATCCATCCCACTTATGGAACTATGTCTTTATAGTATGGAAGGTTCTACTTATCTAGGGATTTTGATTTTGATTTCTATGGGTGCTCATTTTTATCTATCACGTCTATGTCTAGAAACTTGGGGTGTTACTTGGTTGAATATAAATTTGTTCTCTGTTAAAAAGAACCTTAAACTCTAAACCCTAAACCATAAACCCTAAACTAAATCTTAAACCTTAAACCTAAAACCTAAACCACTAAACCTAAACTTAACCCACAAACCCAAAAGCCCAAACTCTAAACCCTAAACCCTAAACCTTAAGCCCTAAAACCATCAACCTTAAAAACCTAAACCCTAAACCCTAAAACCTAAAACCTATAACCTTAAACCCTAAACTCAAACCCTAAACCTAAACCCTAAATCAAAACATAACACTAAACCCAAAAACTAACCCAAAACCCTAAACCTAAACCAAACCTTGAATAAAGATGTCATTAGGAGTAGATATAAGAGTGAACTTATCCTAAAATAGTTATGGTAGCTAAAGTAAATGTCTTCAAGAGACTTTCCCTTGACTATTAGAGATTTGAATACCCTAAATCATATTATAATACCATATATTATAGTATAATGTAGCATCATATATTTAAGCATGTAGTGATGTGTTTTTAGATGTTATAAGATGTTTTGAAATGTTTTAGTATATTATGGTATTGTTCCCTATAGTCTATATTAATATAAATCCTAAAAATATTGATTTTATAATCAGATGATGAAATTTATTAAATTTGAAGTGGTAATTAGGTTGTAGTACCAAAGGTGTGCTATGCCACATGTAGTCTAAAAAGTAAGATTTTATGTTCAAAATAAATATTATATGTTGTAGCATAGTATAGCATCATATATCATAATATATTATTCTACACATTTAAATTTTTTTTTAGTATTTTACAATCATGCAGTTGAGCCTACACTAGCATTATTTATAAAAATGTTGATTTAGACTTTAAAATTTTGGAATTTTGCCAAATTCAAGATGGAGTGTGGCATCATAATATATTATTTCAATTTAAAATATGTAAGTGATAAGACTAAAATATATAGTTTTTTTTATTTAGACTAATTTTATGATTTTTTTATCTTAAGCAATCCCTTGTGATGTGATATATGCAATATAATAATATAATAAGTTATAGTGTAATATAGGATGCCATAACATAGTGTAGCATCATGCATTATAACATACTATTGTGTATTAATACTTGTTGTTTAGCATATTTTAGTTTGTTATAGTATGATGTAGTAGAGTTTGTACTAGTATAGCTCATAAAAATACTAATTTATAGGTTGAGATGATGGGATTTGGCCAAATTTAAGGTAATCTTTAGGGAACATCATTGGGAGTGTGCTATGGTGTGTCAATTTTTCAAAAGAATGGAATTTTGCATCCAAAATAAATGTTCATTTTTCAACCAAATTTTTTAATTTTTTTGCTTAAAGTGATTCATTTTAAGGTGTAATGTAAGATAATATATTATATGAAAGCATATTGAAATATAATGTACATAACAATATAACTTCACATGTATCTGAATGTGGTGGTGTGTTAGTAAATGTTATTTTACATTATAGTATGTTTTACTTTTGTTATAATATATTGGGTCAAAACTCACAAAAATGTTAATTTGAAGGTTGAGATGGAAGAATTTGGCCAAATTCTTGGCACACATAAAGAAGCAACACAAAAATTATGCTATTTTGTACCATTTCTAATAGAAAATAACAATTTTCCTTCCAAAATGGACATTATTTATATTTTGAGAAAATTTTGTTGTTTATTCTTTTTAAGTGTTTCTAATGAGGTGTAATGTTAGACAATATATTATATTATAGCAAATTATAATATAATGTCATATTTTATAATATAATATAGTGTGTTAATTCACGCTATAATATGTTTAGCATCATATTGTATAGTTTGAGCTTGCACCATCACAAATCATAAAAAGTTGTTAAGATGATGTAATTTGAACGAATAGATTGTAAGGCTTTTAATTGAAGTATTAATGGTGTGCATAAAAGAAGAAATAAGATTCGATGAGAATTCCATGTTAAGGACATGGAGGGATATCCACTATGGGATCACACATGCATTGGACATGACATGTGTGGGGACTATGTCGAGGGCATAGAAGAAGAAAATCTGGAGGATAAGGTTTGAATTTGATTTGATTATATGATTTATTGAAAGAACATCCTCTAGTGATAAGAATCTATAATCCACCATGGATTAACATCAAATTGACTTTAATTTATTTTTCCTTAATTAATGTGGAGGCATATCTGCTAGAGATATTGGCTCAAGTCCCTAGGGATCGGGAATATTAACCTTGCAGTATGGAAGTAGGTTCATGCTATCCACTATGGATTGGGATTTGTGTTTGATTTCATATATATTTTTAGGGATGTATCCGTTGGGGATAAGAGTTTGGTTGGATTCTTTTATTCATACTCTATTGGGGGAGTGGGTTTAATTTGACTCCACTAGGGTGGTTGGTTTTGAATTTGATTTGTTTGCTTGACTTGTTTATATATGATTTGGAGCTCCACTAGGGAGAAGGGTGTGATTTAACTCCACTGGGGAAAATCATATTGGGTAATGTTAATGTATGGACTCTATGGGTGATGGAGGGCTATATAAGCATTGACCTACCTCGGGTTTACAAATCCAAAGGGATTGTCTACCCTCAGTAGAGCTAGCCAACGAGAGGTGTGCAAGGGACCACACTAAGAAGGAGCTATGTCATCTTTACTAGACCAATTTACACATAGATGATAAATTCTCCACAGGGTGGTTACTAGGAAAAGGGAACTGTCCAATCTGATATTAACCTGAGTGGTGTCTAAATGGAATCACAAAGGATGTGATCCAAATATAGTTCCCACATGGGAGGTGCTATTAACGACATTATCTTGAGCCCTAGAAAAGAAAACTTATAGGTGTATAGTGGCCAAATCAAAGAGAAAGCGTAGCAAACTTACATTTGCCATGAGTGGTGTATCCTAAGGATCGAGAACCAACCAACCTAAGGTGTATCCGTCAGCATGAGTGGTGTATCCATCAAAATAGTGAGAACCAACCAACCTAAGGTGCTCGTCGGTGTGCAATGATCAATTTGGAAAGAAAGTGTGCAAGCTTACAACTTTCCAAGCAGAACTGATCATCAGGATATCTATCATCGATGGGATAGATGCTATATGACCTAAACAGACTACTAAGCGAGGAGCCCCGAAGAAGGGCTAGACCTAGACCAGAAGCAATTAGGAGGGAAGGAGCTACTAGGTGACTCATCCTAAACCTTAAATATAATCAACCAAGTTAATGAACGAAGGCTAATCTAAGAAGAAAGTGTAGCAGACTTACATCCTATTAAACAAAGCCAGCATGAGGTAGCTTACTGACCACACAATAAGGCCTACCAAACTGATAAGGCGCTCATCAATTTGTAGTGGCCAAGTAAGAAAGGAAAGCATACGAGACTTACATCCTCCAAAAGAAGACCACTAGGGTGACACACTTGTAGAGTAGCATGTATGTCCAACCTAGAGCAGCTAATGAGTCAGTGCCATTAGGGGTGCTATTTATACTCAGAGTTTCCCGAGGCAAAAGATATGTGTTTGCTTTATATGCTTGTATATAGTTTATGTTTGTGTTGTGTCGATGAAGGATAGGATGCAGCTCAAGTTCCTTACACCTTTAGATTCTTATATAAGTATACTTTCAACAAAGAAGAGATTGAGTTCAAAATATAATTTTGATTGATGATAATTATTTTCAAACATCATTTTCTATTAAGTAGAGGCCATTGATTGGAAGCATTGGATGCTCTCCTTTATGATTAATGAGTTGATAAGATCTTTGGCCTTCTATGACAAAAGGGGTGGGTTCAAACTTGCCCCATTTTACGATGGGAAATAATCGGTCTCCTTAGAACTAAAATAAGCTCTCCTACTTGGAAAGCTCTAGTACAAACCAACTTGTTGTAAGCTTGAATCATTTTAGCTTTGTACAACTTGAGGTTTTGGCATGCTCGTTGGCATCTCTCATCCAAACCATTGAGCTCATCTAATCACAACTGAACATTCTACTTTGTTGTGATCTTGCTACCCACAGCTATCCTTAGTGATGAGAGTTGGACTTGTAATGGTAGAATGGCTTGAGACCCATACACTAAGGAGAAAAGGAGACTAAGTTGGAGTTCTATATGATGGTGTGGTAGGCCCACAAGGCTTAAACTAACTACTCATGCCGCGTAAACTGTTGAGTTTCTTCTTCAATTTTTGAATGAGAGCTTTATTAAAGGCTTTTGCTAAGCTATTTCCCCTCAAGTAGTTGATGGTAGAATATCTCCAATCTATGTTGTGTCTTCGAGAAAAGTTGTTAAGATCGATGCTTTTGAATGCAGTACCATTATCAGATATAACTTATCGAGGCACTCTGACCCTATATACGATATGGTTCCTAAAAAATCTAGAGCCCATGCTAAGCTATGACCTCTTTGATACAAATCACTTTCATCCATTTGGAAAAGTAGTCAGTAGTAGCTAAGATGAACTGATGACCCTTGGAAGAAAGATGATCAATCGAACCCACTATGTCGGTACCCCAACACTCGAATAGCCATGAGGCCAATGTAAGATGTAGAATGTTGGGTGGTTGGTGTAACACCACACTGTGTATTTGACATTGGTGGCATCACCTAGCCATATCCAAGCAATATTTGATCATTGACGGTCAGTAATATCCTAGTCTCTTGATCTTGGTTTTCATCTTTAGACTATATTGATTTGCTTCACATAATCCTGAGTGTACCTCAGTCATGATCTCATGGGCTTCATGCTTGTCTAGACAACGTAACCACATATGATCGAAAGACTGCCGGTACAAGAAACCATCCTTAAGAGTATAGGAAAGTGCTCTCTGCTTCATCTGATGGGCTTGGGACTTCTCTTGAGGTAGTTTGCCTTTATTTAGGTGATCCATGAATGGTTGCCTCTAATCTAACTCCTCATCCTTCTTGGCAATGGCAACCTCCCCTTTAAGATGGTACTATTTGATGCGTTCAATATCAAAAAGGGATAAGACTTGTCAATTTTGAACATTTATTGATATGTACTCAACCTCCGGACATGCCAACTCCTTGGTAAGCTTGGATAAATCATACACTATGACGTTCTCTCCTTGAGGAATCTTATAAATGGTAACCTCTGGGATTTGGCCCAACAACTCCATGATATACTTATGGTAGTGATGGAGCTTAAGTTTTATAATCTTATAGGACCCAGCAATTTGGTTGATAACTAGCTGAGAATCTCTGAAGATCTTGATTTTTTGGATGCTTAGAGTAATGGCTAACTCCAGATCGATAATTAGAGCCTCATATTTAGCTTCATTTTTGGTGCAAGGATTGGATAGATGATATGAGAATCTCATCATATCACAGTCTAAAGTTAAGAGAATGAATCCTACCCCTTTCTAGAATAGTAGATTATGGTTTTTCTCCTCTTTGAGAGGAATCTGCACCATCAAAGTACATCTCCCAATAGTATATACTAGTATCCCAAAAGTTTTTGATTTGTTCATCAAGGAGATCATCACTAAGCGGTGATTCAATGAAGTGGGTGTCTTTAAGAAACTAGTGCTTGTCCATTCGCATGGAGGTACAAAGGTAATGTCAAACTATGAGAAGTTCATGGGCTATCATTCCAATCGTTTGGATATCATCCATGTCATGAGATATTGTAGTGGTTTGATCCTAGAGATTAAGTTCACATTATAAAGAAGCATGTAGTACTGTTGCTTTTGGGATACAGAGATTAAAGCCATGAAATGCTTCTCAATGAGTGGATAATTAGCCTCAAGGATTAGATGACAGCTGAGGTAGTAGAGTGCAGTTTCCTTCCCTTTATCATTGGCTTGGGCCAACAAAGAACCAAGAGTGTCATCTAATAAAGAAATGTAAAGTATGATTAGCTTGCATGGGATAAGGGCTGCTAGAATTAATGGCATCATCAGGTAATGCTTGATGTCTTTGAAGGCATGCTCACACTTGTCATCCCACTTGAACTTAGCATCCTTTTCAACAGGTGCTAAGAATGGTTGACATCTTCTTGATAGGTTAGATATAAAGCATCTTAGATATGCGAACAACCCTTGGAATAATCTGAGTTGAGTTAAACTTTTAGGGGGTGGCATTTCTAATATTTCCTTAATCTTCTTTGGATTGATTTTGATTCTCGGATGTCAGACAACAAACCCAAGGAATTTTCTTGAAGCTACTCTGAATGCACACTTTAGGGTCTTCATTTTGTGGTTAAATTATCTTAACTATTCAAAAACTACTCTCAAGTCAAAGAGATGGTCTTCATTTTCTCTACTTTTGATCACACGATCATCGACATAGCACTCAACTTAATGATGAATGAGTTCATCGATTCGAGTCATAGCCCATTGGTATGTAGCATCAACATTTTTAAGGTTGAAAGGAATGACCTTATAGCAATAGATTATGATCGGAGTTCTAAAAGTAATGTTTCTTTCATTTTTAGGGGCCATTTTTATTTGATTATATCGAGACGAGCCATCCATGAAAGAGAAGACTGCATGAGATGAGGCAATATCCACCATTAACTCTCGAATTGGCAGTGGAAATTCATCTTTTGGATATGCCTTATTTAAATCTCTAAAAAGGATGCATATGTGATTTTGGCCATTCTTTTTCTTTATTGGGATGATGTTGGCTAACCAAGTAGGGTATTTTTCTTCTTAGATGAAGCCAACATCGATCAATTTCTTATCTTCATAAATGACCAATTGTTCTATGTCTAATTGCATGCATCTAGGAGCTTGCTTGATAGGGTTAGCTGGCTCTATGGTGCTAAGTTAAGAGCCAATCTAGGCATCTCTTCATAACTCCATGCAAAGTAGTCCTTAAACTCAATAGCCTAACTAAGTCATCGATTTCAATTTCATTCAATAAAGCGATATATGTCACGTGTGGATCTTCTTAAGTTGATTTCCTTGAGCTCATCGATGGTTGACTTGATCTTTCCTTCGAACTCTAGTGGTGTATCTTTGACTTCAAAATTATCTGGATCATCTAAAGTTTCTAAGCATAACTCCTCAAATGAGTTAATATGATTTGAAAAGAACCTATCAGATTCCAAATTATTGGTGATGACTAAGCAGTAATCATCACCATCGACTGGACCCATTGTTCTAAATGCTTATCTCAGACTTGA
Organism: Cymbidium sinense; assembly: GCA_021442155.1. Lineage (NCBI taxonomy): Eukaryota > Viridiplantae > Streptophyta > Magnoliopsida > Asparagales > Orchidaceae > Cymbidium > Cymbidium sinense. The sequence continues at coordinate 19,367 of JAKCPB010001686.1, forward strand.
TTGAGAGCTTTTGCATTTATTCTTCCATATTATTTTGAAGAAGTCTAACCTATGCTCTAAGTCTTCACACCTGTGGATGACTTAGGGACTTCCTTAACTACCAAACCCTCATCATTTTGAGAGGAAAATGGGGTTAGAGCTAAGGTTCCCAACTGATGCCTAACTATTTAACATAAACACTTGAATACACTTATGCTTTGCTTTGGAGCCCAGTCTTCATTTCTATCTGGTTCAAGTGTCACCTCCAAAGGACTCTACTACTAAAAGGAGCTGGATGGTGTGCTAACTATATAAGACTAATACTATGAATTATATTATAAGTTTACATGGATAATAGGTGTACTCTTGGTAGTAGGGACATATCTTCTATTGGGTGGCTAATAAGGAGGTTTTCCACCCACAGGGCGCCTCTAAAAGCCTCTTCCTCTCTTGGAGGTCATCATCCTGGAATCTAATGTCATTCTCCACTTCCTCCTCCTAGTCTATTTTTGCTCTCTTCTTTTCATTTTCTCTTTTCTTTTCTTTTTCTTTTTTTTCTTTCATTTTCTTTTTATTTTATTTTTAAACTTTGGCCAAGTTCACGAGAATATACTTGTTGATTTTGAGGTAAGTAGTAAGCCACATCCTCATATATGCTAACCTCGTGAGCTGTAAATGGTTTGAGATCTCCTTTGACATAATAGATGATCCCACCTCTCACAAACTTCATACATTGATGTAGAGAGGATGGAACTATGTTGTTCTCATGTATCCATGGTCTCCCAAGCAAAGCATTGAAAGATGTATCCGAGTCTATAAAATGAAACTTAGCTTCGGTCTTCCAATCATCTATCTCCAAGGGCAACACTATAGAGCTTAAGGCCTGTTGACCTCACTTTTGGAGTGCGGATTTAATCTTCCCATCTTAAACATAGGAGTCTTCTAGATACTAAGACTTCTCTAGTCATAAGACACTTCTAACAATTAGGTAAACACTTAACCAAAGCCTAAAGCTTAGAAGGGTTAACAATAGGATTATGCTATCCCTTAGGGATTAGGATAATCCACCTACCATACAACCCAAATCCAATCCATGTTCAACTTCTCAAACCAAACCTCAAGTTCAATTCAAAAATCAAATTCAAATCCAAATCCTAACCCAAATTCCAAAACCATATGATTGAAGCCCATGATCAAATCAAAACTTGAAACCCTTCCTAAGCCATATGACCTATCCCATGAACTTAGCCAAATCTTAATCCAAAATCAATTGATTTTCTCTTAATTAATTTATATCTTCAATCATCTTCTTGAATATAAATCAAATCTACATTCAAATTATCAAAACTAAATCAAACTAAATTAAATTAAATCAAAACCCATCTTAAACCATATGTCCTATCCCATGGACTTAGCCAAATATTAATCCAAATCAAGTCAAACTCAATCGATTTTCTCACAAATCAATCATATTTTCAATCATCTTCATAAATTTAAATGAAATATACATTTAAATCAATAAAACTAAATCAAACCAAATCTAAATCAAAACCTAAGCCACATGACCCAACTCCATGGACTTAGCCAAATTCCTTCATTCCAAAATCCAAATTCAATTGATTTTCTCATGAATCAATCATACCTTCAATCATATTTATAAATATAAATGAAATCTACAATCATCAAGCCAAATCAAAATCAGCCCAAGTCAAACCCAATTTTGAAAATGTTCAAATGAACCAAAACCCATTTGAACACAAGCAAATTATAATTGAATTTATATATCAATCCCAAATCCATATATAAAATAAACTAAATTAAACTCAACCCAAAATCAAGCCAACTAAATCCAATTAGTCCACTTGACCTAAAGTGGCCAATTTGACCTATTTGAACCAAGTTCTACCCAAATTGGATTGAACCAAGCCCATCAAAACCTCCCATCATGATTGTTGATCACCCTAGGTTGATCGTCATAAATTGGGTCAAACCAAGTCAACTTGGTCATTTGACCAAGTCAACCCCTTAACCCATATGAACCTAAATTAGCCAAATTGTAACCTAAGATAAATCCCATGAAACAAATGATTCATATTAAATCAAAATCAATATTTGAATATGACTTGACCTTCAATTGAGTCAAATCAAACCCAATTGGCCCTCTTGACCCAAGTTGACCAAAATTGACCTAAAAACCAAATTAGGTCAAATCAAAATATAAACCAAATTGATTGCAACTAATGGCACAAGTTCATTCAAAATTGATTATTGAACTTGACCAAAACCATAATTAGACCCAATTGAACCCAATTGACCAACTTAGCCCAAAGTGACCAAAAGGTTCAAGTTGGCCTAAATCAAAACCAAATCCAAATTAATTGAAACTAAAGCCTACAATCATCTTCAATTAGTTAACTAAACCCAAACCAACACCAACGCAAGTCAATTTGGCCAATTTGGTCAAATTGGTCTACTTAACCCATTTGACCCAAATGAATTCAAATGAGCCAAAATCAAAGTCAAACTAAACCAAACTAATTGAACCAAAACATCCCAAATGATCATATGAACTTGACCAAACCCTTGGTTTGACCCAATTTGACCAATTGGCCAACTTGACCTAACCTAACCCAATTTGACCTAAATGAGTCAAATTGAGCCAAACCTAACCAAATCAACCCCAATTGACTTGAAATTTGGGCTAACCCACTTTTGGCTCATTTTAAATCTTCCCAAATCAAATCAATGCCAAATGATCATTCTACCCTTAGGTCAAGAGCATCATATGAGACAAATCACCCATGTAAGTGGTCATTTCCATTCCTTGGCCACTTGGTACTCTTTCAATGGTTCACCTAGGCACCTAAGACCGCCCAACTGACTAAAGGGTGGTTGGGTGACCCACCATGAGGTGAAATCACCTCACCCTCCCAATTGGAGCATTTTAAACCCATATGACACCTATGATTTCTCCTTGGCGGCCAACTCCACAACTTCAACCAACCAAGCTGAGCCAACTCACCTCCTCCTTGCCACCCATGACTCCCTGAGATGGCCGGACAGCCACTAGAAGCCAAACCTGATCCCACCGTTCAATCAAGATGAAGGGGAGTATACAACCTCTTGTTTCCACTCAAATACACACAAAAATCATTCCTCAGAGCCCTAGCTACCCAAGATGAGCCGCTAGTGCCATTCCGTAAGCTCCCAAGCTCGTTCCTTAATCAGAAAATGCCATTCCTGTCTGTCTCAAAATAGGACACTCCTATTTCTGACCTAACATCCCCGTTTCTCCATCAAACTCAAATTAACTTTGCACACACCATCCCTAGGCCTCATAGAGGAAGAATGAATCATCTCCCAAACTTCGAGCGGAGGTGGGACTTGATCAAAGCAGCTCCAAATTTAGTTCATTTCCAGCGACGATGAATTGATCCACTCAATAGGACTTCATCTCTAAGATGAAGTTTTCTTAATCATTTGATCCACCAGTCTTAACCTCCAACGAGGTATGCTTCCAAAATCGATCCTTAGGGAAGAATGGGTTGGAGATTTTTGAAGAAAACTTGCATCTCTTGTGATCTTGACCGTTGGATCCCCTCCATCAATGTCATGAAGGTGTGGGATCCTTTTGGAGTTGATCTGAGCTCGGGTAAGCTTGGATCAAGTGAGAAATGGTGGACGAACTCCATTCTTCCTCACACGCGTGATGTTAGATCACGCACCATCCATTCTGCATGATCGGAATGGATGGTCGTGATTAGATCTGCTACAGTGATCTAATTTAATCATATTAATTTATGGGATTAATCATTGCTATCGATCTTGGATCGGACATGAATGAAAGCGTGTAATACGATGGACATGCGCGCATCACCAAGTAAGCACTAAGTGGGATAATTTTAAGTAGCCAATCTCACAGTGCCAAGTGAAAAGCGCGCCACGTGGTGTCAATAGGATTAGGCTTTAATGAGGCTTAATTAATCATTTTTAATGGCTAAAACTTCTGAAAATTATAAAAAATCATAGAGATATAAAAAAATACAAATAAATACTCATCCTAAAGGTTATTTAGAGGAGAATTAATTAAAATTAATCTTAACTAATTTTGAATAGTAATTAAGGTTTAATTACAAAAATAATTAGCTTAATTACTTATTAATTACTTGAGCAATTAATCCCAATTTTTGTGGGTTAAATTAATGGGATGACCTTTGCCTCACATGATTTACTTGGGATTTATTGCTCACTTAATTAGGAAGATTGACTAATTAAACCTAAACTACTCTTTTAATTTAATTAATGATTAATTAATCCCAAGAACAGTAACAAATTGGTTAATTAAGTTTTAATCATTGTTCAATAGTAAGTTAACTAAGAAATGGGGTTGGGACCCTTTCACTAAGTTCATTTCACACTTTTTTTTTAAAATTGAAACTTTTTTAATTAAATCACTTAATCAAATTGAAATCATAATCACATCGACCTTAATTAATTAAATCATGGGGTAGATCTTCAGGTGTTTAATAACCTAAAAAGTTTAATGAAATTATGGTTAGTCCACATGTGTGGGAAAACTATAAGAGTAATTAATTAAGTCCCTTAATCAAATTAGATATTAATCATGAGCTAATTGCATTAGGCCCCTTTTATTTCCTAGGATCATTGTAAGTTTATTTTCCATGCATATCATGTTGGCTCATAATTATTTAGTTAATTACTTTAAGGTGACATAGGTAAGGGTAACTAATTCATCTAATTAAGGGTTCAACTTAATTAACTAATAAAATCAACTTAATTACATTTCCTTAAATTAAATCAAATCACTAATGTGGGAATGGGTTTAAAACAACAAGTGATGATTTCTCTTCTCCTCTTTAAATCAAATCAAATCCAAAATGTAATTAATAAAGAAGCTTTAGTTTGCTTTCAATAATCTTATTTGATTTGATTATCTTTAAGAAACGAGTTTGATTGAATGAATCATATGCTTATATTTCATTCTCCTCTTTCCAATCATGTTAAATTTGGTATGTCATTTGAATTCTTGCATCCGTCTTTTCAAAATCAAGTAAAATAAAATGGATTTCCTTTATCTAAGATTGCATGTGTTGATTTAATTTAATATGGGCATGGCTATTATCATTATTAAATCCAAATGTATTTTTCAAAATCTTATAAATGAATAATAATATGTGTTATGATCCTAGTTATAAATACATAAGAAATGCATGTGCTTATAGCTTAAGTGTATGAATGTTGAGTTCTCTTTGTGTTGATTTATATAAGATTGAATGCTAATGGGTATATAGTCTGGACATCCCGGGAACATGAGGGTTTAGTTAGTCCCAAGGAGGTCATTTGATTACCTCACTTCCTGTTACTTGGTTGATGAAATTGAAAAGAAGAAATGTTGAATTTAAATTTGTTCTCTTTTTAAAAAAAGCCAAAAAACCAAAACCCTAAACTATAACATGAACCCTAAACCAAACCTAAACCCTAAACCCTATACCCTAAAACCCTAAACCCTAAACCCTAAACATTAAACCCTAAACCCTAAAAGTTTAAACCTAAACTAAATAAAACCTGAAAAATAAAATAAATAAACCTAAACCTAAATAAAATAAAATAATAAAATAAAAAAACCTTAACTAAAATCTAAACCTAAACCTCCTACAAATAAAATAAAATAAAAATAAAAAATAAAAATAAATAAAAATAAAAAATAAACCTAATAAGATAAAATAATAACTATAATAATAAGATAAACTAAAATAAAAAAAATAAAAGCTAAATAAAACCTAAACCTAAAAATAAAACCTAAAAATAAATAGAAAATAAAACATAAGCCTTAAACTAAAAAAAACTAAACCTAAAATAAATAAAATAAAATAAACATAAACCTAAACTAAAATAAATAAAACCTAGACCTAAACCTAAAATAAACAAAACCTAAACTAATAAATAAAATAAAATAAGCTAAAATAAACTTAAACCAAGACTAAAAAAACAAAAAAAATAAACCAAAAATAAAAACCTAAAACCTAAACCTAAAAAAATAAAATAAGAACTTAAACCTAAACCTAAAATAAAATAAAATAAAATACCTAAAATTAAAATAAAATAAAAAACTAAAAACTAAACATAAACTTCCTAAACCTAAAAATAAACTAAATATAAAACCTAAACTAAAATAAAGAAATAAATAAAATAAAAATAAAATAAACAAATAAATAACCACAAACCCTAAAGTAAACTTAAACCCCATTTTTTTTTTTAAAACCCTAAAACCCTAAAACTAACCCTAAACCCTAACCCCTACTGGGACCCTAAACCCTAAACCCTAAACCCTAAACCCTAATCACCAACCACTAAACCTAAACCTGGGCCCAGCCAGGCCCCAAAAGTAGTGACATAACCCTACAAAATAAAGGCTGAGCCTGGGCTTAAACCCTTTGTGACCCTAACCCTCCCTAAAACACCTGAACTGACCTGGGCCACAGGCTAAACCCTAAATCCTAAAGTCCCAGTTAAATCTGGGCTAAACTGGACTTTGGGCCCTGACCTAACTGGGCCATAAATGCTAAACTAACTCCCTCCTGGGCCCTAAATCCTGCTCTCCACTGGGCCCTAAACCTGGGCCTGGGCCACTAAACCCAACCCTAAACCCCAGAGGAAAAAACTTAAAAAAAGGCTGATAAAACCTAAAATAAAATAAATAAAACTTAAACCTAAATAAAATGAATTAAAACCTAAACCTAAACAAAACTAAATAAAATAAATAAAAACTAAACTAAACTAAAAAAATTAAACCTAAAATAAAATCTTAAAATAAAATACATAAATAAAATAAAATAAACCTAAAATAAAATAAAACTAAATAACCTAAACCTAAAAATAAAACCTAAACCCTAAACTAAAACCTAAACCTAAAATAAAATAAAATAATCAAAATAAATTAAACCTAAACCTACTAAATACACTAAACTAAAATAAATAAACTTTAAACTAAACCTAAGCCCTAAACTAAATAAAGAAAATAAACTAAAATAAACCAAACTAAATAATAAAACTAATAAAAACCTAAAATAAAAAACCTAAACCTAAACATAAAATAAAACCTAAACCTAAACTAAAATAGAAAATAAAATAAAATTTAATAAATAAACCTAAACCTAAAATCATAAACCTAAAAAATAAACTAAAATTAAAACCAAAATAAAATAAAACCTAAACTAAATATAAACCTAAAATAAATAAATAAACTAAATGAAATAAAAAATAAAAATAAAACTAAAATAAACTAAAACTATATAAATAAAGAAGAAATGTTGAATCTAAATTTGTTAAAAAAAAAAACCAAACCCTAAACCCTAAACTACCACCTAAAACTCCCACAAACCTAAAAATCTTAAAACCCTACCCACCAGACCCAAACTGAGCCTAAACCTAAACCACACCCTAAAACCCTGCCCTAAACCCAAAAAAAATCATAAACTCTAAACCCTAAACCCTACTTAAACCTTACTACTAAACCCTAAAAGCTAAAAACCTAAACTAATTAAAATGTAAAATAAAATAAATAAAATCTAAAATAAAATAAAATAAAATAAAACATAAACTAAACCTAAACCTAAACCTAAAAATAAAATTAAAATATAAACAAACTAAATTAAATAAATAAAAACTAAAACTAATAAAATTAAAATAAAATAAAAATAAACTTAAAATAAAAATAAAATAAACTAAAATAGAATAAAATAAAAACTAAATAAAATGTAAACCTACAATAAATCTAAAATAAAACTAAAAATAAATAAAAAATAAAACCTAAACCATAAACAAAATAAACCTAAATAAAATAAAATAAACCTAAACCTAAACTAAGATAAACGAATCTAAAATAAATAAAATCTAAACCTAAAGCTAAATCTACACAATAACAACAACAACAACAACAACAAGACTTTATCCCACTAAGTGGGGTCGACTACATGAATCCTTCATCTCCATTGTGTCCTATTATGTGTCAAATTCTCATTTAATTCAAGTATACTAAGGTCCTTTTTAATACATCTTAACCAAGTCTTTTTAGGTCTACCTCTACCTTTCTTAACATAAGGCAAATCTAATGCATATACTCTCTTAATGGACGGTAGGCTTTATGTGGCCAAACCATCTAAGTTGACTCTCTCTAATCTTATCTACCGCTGGTGCTACTCCAACTTTTTCTCGAACATACTCATTTCATATTTTATCTATAAGAGTAAAGCCACTCATCCACCTGAGCATCCTCATCTTTGTAACACTTAACTTAGTCTTATGCTTCTCTTTTATTGGCCAACATTCTGCACCATAAGTCATTGCAAGTCTTACCACCATCTTATAAAATTTTCCCCTAAGTTTAAGTGGAACTTTTCTATTACACAAGAGGCTAGATGCATTCCTCCACTTAAACCATCCAACTTGAATTCTACTAATAACATCTCCATCTTTTTTCACCATCATTTTGAACAAAAGAGCCTAAATATCTGAATCGCTCACTCTTATTAATGACTTGTTCACCTAATGTCACTACCATTAGAACTTCTACAACTAAAATTACACTCCATATATTCAGTTTTAGATCTACTTAAATGAAAACCTTTAGACTCTAATGTTGACCTCCATAATTCAAGTTTTTCTTGGACTCCCTCTCTAGTCTTATCAACAAGAAGAATGTCATCAACAAAAAGCATACACCAAGGTACATTTTCTTGTAAATGCCTAGTAAGAACATCCATAACTAAAGAAATAAGTTAAGGGCATAAAGCTAATCCTTGATGTAATCCAATTGAAATGGGAAAATATTTTGTCAATCCTCCTTGTGTTTGGACACAAGTAACAGCTCTAGTATACATATCCTTAATGACTTGAATATAACCAATATTAACTCCTTTCTATTTTAGAACTCTCCAAAGAACATCTCTTGAAACTTCATCAAAAGCTTTCTCTAAATCAATAAATATCATATGTAAATCCTCCTTACTTTCTCTATACTTCTCCATCAAACCTCGTAACAAATGTATAGCATGCATCCATAGTAGATCTACATGAAAACCATTGTGAGGAACTTTTATCACATCTTAACCTATGCTCAATTACTCTCTCCCATAATTTTAATATATGACACATTAACTTAATTCCTCTATAATTTGCACACTCTTGTGCATCACCTTATTCTTAGGAAGCAAGAAACTCTTTCTCCACTCATCTAGCATCTTTTATTCTTTAAAATGACATTACAAAGATTTGAAGCCAAGAAATTCCTTGATCTCCTAAACATTTCCACACATTGGAATATCATCGGTCCTCCACATTTTATTTTCTTTAAAGCTTCTCTAACTTCAAATTTACTAATACGATGATAAAATAATATTCTATTTGTTTTGTTTAAGGTTGCTAAAATCAATCATACATTCACATCCTTCATTGAAAAGTTTATCAAAATATCTCATCCACCTATTTTCAGTATCCTTTTCTAAGAAAAGCACTTTACTATGTTCATCCTTAACACACCTCACTTGAACTAGGTCTTTACTTCTCTGTCTCTTTTTGGCTAACTTATACATACATCTTTCACCTTCTTTGGTATCTAATCTATTGTATAAATCACTAAAGATAAATTTTTTGCATCATATATTGCTTTCTTAGAATCTCTGGACTTTATATCTTTCCCAATTATCCAAGTTTTTTACATCTAAACCAAGATTTATAACAATGCTTCTTATTTCTTATCTTTCTTGCACATGCTACTCCACCACCAACTTTTTTATTAAAAGAATCTTTTCCTTTTGAGTCTCCAAGCACATTTTTAGCAACTTGCTTAATTTCACTTGCTACTTTTTCCCACATAACATTAGCTTCTTTATGAACATCCCAAATTCTAAGCTCTTGTAGCTTGCTCTTAAAAATATTTTTATTTATGTTTTTTTAGGTGTCCCCATCTAATCCTAGGACAATAATTTGATTTATTTTTTCTCTTACAATCTTTAATCTTAAAATCTAAAACTAAGAATAGATGTTGGGTACTTAAACTTTCACTCGGAATGACCTTATAATCTTTACAATCTAAACAATCTATTTTTCTTATCAGAAAATAATCAATCTGTGTTTTACTAGATCCATTTTTATAAGTTATAATATGTTCAACTCTTTTCTTAAAGTAAAACCTAAACCCTAAGCTAAAAAAAACCTAAACTTAAAATAAAAATAACTTAAACCTAAACTTAAAGTAAAATAAACTAAACTAAATAAATAAAACCTAAACCTAAACCTAAACCTAAACTAAAAAAAAACTAAAATAAACTAATAAAAAATAAAACCTAAAAATAAACCTAAAATAAAACCTAAAACCTAAACCAAAAAAAATAATAACCTAAACCTAAAATAAAAAAATAAAAAACTAAATGTAAATGTAAACTAAAATAAAACCTAAACTAAAATAAATAAACAAACTAAATAAAATAAAAAGAAATATAAATCAAAATAAAATTAAACTAAATAAATATATGGGTTTGTAATTTTAAAAAATTAAAACCTAAAAGAAGTTAAAAAATAAATAAACTCTAACCCTAAACCAAACCACCCAAAACCTAAACCTAAACCCCTAAACCCTAAACTCAAACCCTAAGCCTACCTAAACCCTCAAAAAAAATTCACTAAACTAAATAAAATAAATTTAAAATAAATAAAAAACTACACCTAAACCAAAAAAAAATAAAATAAAAAAATAAAAATAAACCAAAATAAAAAAGTAAAACCTAAACTAAAATAAAAGATAAACCTAAAAGTAAAACCTAAATAAAATAAAATAAAATAAACCTAAAAAAATTTAAATAAAATAAATCTAATCCTAAATAATAAAATAAAAAATAAAACCTAAACCCTAAACAAGAAATAACCTAAAATGAATAGAATAAAATAAACCTAATCCTAAAAGAAAATAAACTAAAATAAAATAAATAAAACATAAACGTAAACATAAACTAAACTAAACATAAACCCTAATATAATTAAAAAACTAAAATAAAAATAAAACTAAACTAAAATATATATATAAAATCTAAACTAAAATAATAAATCAAACCTAAAATAAATAAAAAAACTAAGTAAAACAAAAAATAAAAAGTAAAATAAAAAAAATAAACCTAAAACAAAATACAATAAAATTAAACCTAAACCTAAAAAATAAACATAAAAATAAAACCTAAAAATAAATAAATAAAAACTTAAGCCTTAAACAAAAAAACCTAAACCTAAAATAAACATAATCCAAAACTAAAATAAACTAAACTAAAATAAATAAAACCTAAACTAAACTAAACAAAAACCATAAACTAAATAAAATAAAATAAACTAAAAATAAACCTAAACATAAACTAAAGAATAAAACCTAAAATAAACCAAAATGAAATCTTAAAAAAAAAAAATGTAAACTAAACCTAAAATAAAAAAAAAACCTAAACCTAAATAATGAAATAAAAAAACTAAACTAAAAAATAAAAATAAACCTAAACTAAATAAAAAAAATATAAACTAAACTAAAAATCCTAAACTAAAATAAAAAAATTTAAAACAAATAAACTAAACTAAAAAAACCTAAATAAAATAAAAATAAAATAAACTAAAAATAATTAAAACTAAACTATATAAACTTAAACTCTTGGTTTACTTAATTTAAAAAAACACTAAATGTTAAACCCTAAACCTTATAACCTAAACCTTAAATCCTAAACCTAAACCCTAAACTCTAAACCTACAACCCTAAATCCTAAACCCTAAAAAACCCTAAACCCTAAAAGCATAAACCCTAAAACCCTGAACCCTAAACCCTAAACCTTAACCCTAAAACCTAAACCCTAATCCTCAAATCCTAAACCTAAACCTAAAGTAACTAAATAAATTAAAAAATAAACCTAAACTATAAAACCTAATAAAACTAAACCTAAACCCTAAGAATGGGCGAACTGATAAGACCATCATGTCAACTAGGCTCGTCCCAGATATGGCTGGAGTCGGTGGAAGTTATCATAGTGGTGGTGGGTGGTTTGGAGGAGCTGGTGGATATGGAGGTGGTGGTCGGAGCAATGGTAGTTATGGAGGAGGGAGGAGCGACGTAGATTACAGCCGTGGTGGTGGCGTAAGGAGAGATCAGAGATATGATGGTCGATCCTACAACTGGAGAGGCAGAGGTGGTTCTGATGGGAACTAGAGAAACTGAAGAATGGCCGATCCGATCTGTTTCTTATGGAACTAGGTCTTTACAGTAGAGATTGTTCTAGTTATCTAAGGTTTTTGATTTGCTCTATGTGTGCTCATTTTTGATCTATGTCATCACTTATGTTTTAGAAAATTTGGTGTATTACTTGGTTGATGAAATCAAAAAGAAGAAATATTGAATATGAATTTGTTCTCTATTAAATAAAAAATCAAAAACCCTAAACCCTAAACTAAAACCTGAATCTTAAACCTAAAACCTAAAGTCTAAACCACCATAAACCCAAAACCACACCCTAAACCCTAAATCCTGTCTAAACCCTAAAACATTAAACCCTAAACAAACCTCTAAACTTTACCCACTCCCAACCTAAACCCTACCTAAACCCTAAACCTCTAAACCCTCTAAACCACCTAAACTAAACTAAATAAAATAAAATAAACTAAAATAAATCTAAATACTGCAAAATAAAACCTAAAAATAAACCAAAATAAAATAAAACCTAAACCTAAAATAAAATATATAAACATAAACCTAAACATAAAAAAACAAAACCTAAACTTAAAAAATAATAAAACAAAACTCAACTAAAAATAAACATAAAGACTTATACATAAAATAAATTTAAATAAAAACTTAAACTAAAATAAATAAACTAAACTAAATAAAAATAAGGATAAATAAAATAAAATAAAATAAACTAAATAAACCTATCGATTTGCTTAATTTAGAAAACCTAAACCAACAAACTCAACACTATCCCTAAACTAACCTAAAAAACTAAACTATATCTTATATATATATAAAAAGATATAAACTAAATAATATATATATATAATGATAAAATAAAATAAAATAATAATTATAAAATAAAATATAATAAAATAAAATAAATTATAAAAATAAAAATAATAAATATGTAATAAAAATATATAAATAAAACCTAAACCTAAAATAAATAATAAATAAAAAAATAAAACCTAAACCCTAAACTTAAAATAAATAAACAAAATAAAATAAACTAAACTTAAACATCCTAAACTAAATAAAATAAAATAAACTAAACTAAACCTAAAATAAAACCTAATACCTAAACTTAAAAGTAAAATAAAACCTAAATCTACAAAAGTTAAAACCTACACCTAAAAATAAAATAAAATAAAACTCAACTAAAAAATAAACTTAAACCTAAACCTAAAAAAAATAAACTAAAATAAATAAACTAAAATAAATAAAATAAACTAAATAAAATATAAAATATAAATATATATAAATAAAATAAATAAATAAAAAAACTAAATAAACCTAAATTGAGTTTAATTAATTTTAAAAAATAATAAACTATCCTGCACACACTCTACACCCTAAAACACTCACCCTAAACCCTCACCCTACTAAACCCTAAACCCTCCCTAACCCTAAACCTAAAAGCATAAACCCAAAACTAAACCCTAAGCCCAAAATCCTAAACCTAAACCCTAACCTAAACCCCACCCTAAATCCCAAACCCCAAACCCTAAACCTAAAGTAACTAAATAAATTTAAAATTAAACCTAAACCTAAAACTAATCTAAACTAAACCTAAACCAAAGAATGGTAAACCTTGATAGCAAGAACACCCAAAATATCTCTGATGGAGGCTACGAAAGGTGGCCATTATTGATGGTGGGATGGAGTGCTGGTGTATATGGAGGTGGTGGTCGGAGAAGTGGTGGTTATGGAGGTGGGAAGAGTGACGGAGGTTTCAACTATGGTGGTGGCGGGGGGAGAGATCAGGGATATGATGGTGGATCCCGCTGCTCGACAGGCCGAGGTAGTTCTTATAAGAAATGGAGAAACAAAAGAATGGCCGATCCGATCTGCTTCTTATGGAGCTGTGTCTTTATAGTAGAGACGGTTCTAATTTTTTATGGTTTTTGATTTACTCTATGTATGCTCATTTTTTATCTCTATCATCGCTTTCATCTTAGAAAACTTTGTGTGTTACTTTGTTGATGAAATCAAAAAGAAGAAATGTTGAATCTGTATTTATTCTCTATTAAAAAAAATCCAAATACGCTAAACACTAAACTAAAACAAGAATGTTAAACCTAAAACCTAAACCCTAAATCCAAAAAAAACCCTACACCCTAAACCCCAAACCATAAATCCTAAATCCTAACCCCGAACCCTAAACCCTAAACCCTAAACCCTAGAAAGCTAAAAACCTAAACCTAAACTAAATAAAATATAAAAATAAAATAAATAAAATACATAAACTAAAATAAATAAAATAAAATAAAATAAAACATAAAGTAAAACCTAAACCTAAACCTAAACCTAAAAAGAAAATAAAATAAAAAACCAAATTAAACTAAAATAAAATAAATAAAACCTAAACTAAACTAAAAATAAAACCATAAAAAATAAACCTAAAATAAAATAAAATAAAATAAACCTAAAATAAAATAAGATAAAAATAAAATAAAAACCTAAACCTAAACAATAAACCTAAAAATATAGCATAAAAATAAATAATAAATAAAATCTAAACCCTAAACTAAAAAAAACCTAAACCAAAAATAAAGATAAAATAAACATAAACCTAAACAAAAATAAACCAAACTAAAATAAATAAAACCTAAACCTAAACCAAAAATAAACTAAACCTAAATCTAAACCTATACTAAATAAAATAAAATAAACTAAAAATAAACATAAACCTTAACTAAAAAATAAAACCAAAAAAATAAACCTAAAATATAAACCTAAATAAAAACTTGAAAATAAAAAATAAAATCAAAACCTAAAAAATAAAATAAAAATAAAACTAAACAAAAAATAAAACATAAACCTAAACCTAAACCTAAAAAATAAACTAAAGTAAAAATCCTAAATTAAAATAAATAAACTAAACTAAATAAACCTAAACCTACCAGTTTACTTGATTTTAACAAAAACCCTAAACCCTAAACCCTAAACACTAAATCCTAAAACTAAACTCTAAATGATAAACCAAAATGAACCCAACCACCAACTCTGACCCTACCCTAAACCCTACCTCCATAAATCCTAAACCATAAACCCTAGACTTGCCATAAATTTGAAATGCTAAAGCCTAAAGCTAAAATCTTGAACCCACTAATGACCTAAACCATCCCACCCTCTAAACCCTCCATAGGCTAAAGCCTGATGCCTAGCCCTGATCTGACCCTGGGCCACTCTGACCCTCCACAAACCTTAACCTAAACCCTAAACAACCTTAAACCTGAGCCTACCTACCCTAAACT
The DNA here is from genome assembly GCA_021442155.1 of Cymbidium sinense. NCBI lineage: Eukaryota > Viridiplantae > Streptophyta > Magnoliopsida > Asparagales > Orchidaceae > Cymbidium > Cymbidium sinense. The sequence continues at coordinate 34,874 of JAKCPB010001686.1, forward strand.
CTAAACCTAAACTAAAATGCTAAATTAAAACCTAAAAAATCCTAAATCCTAAATCCACCCCAAACCCTGGGCTTAACTTACACCCTAAACCCCACCCCACCCAGGCCCTAAACCCTGGGCCCCTAAACCTAAAACCCTACTACATAAACCTCAACCATGACCCTAAACCTAAAACCCCAGGCCCCCACCTTAAACCATAAACTAAAACCCTAAACCTTAAACCCATAAACTATAAACTTAAACTCTAATAACTACAAATAAAATAAATTCAAAAAACTTAAACCTAAAAATAATAAATAAATAATTAAAAACCTAATTTAAAACTTAAACCTAAACTTAAAAATAAGATAAAATAAAAAAATAAAAACTCAACCAAAATAAAATAACTATAAACCTAAATGAAATAAAAAAAATAAAATAAACCAAAAAATAAAACCTAAACATAAAATAAAAATAATCAACCTAAAATAAAATAAAAATAAACTAAATAACATAAACCTAAAAATGACCTAAATAGATAAATAAAGACCTAAACCCTAAAAAAAATCTAAACCTCAAATAAAAAAAATAAATCTAAAAAAACTAAAATAGACTAAACTAAAATAAATAAAACCTAAACCTAAACCTAAAATAAACTAAGCCAAAACCTAAAACTAAATTAAATAAAATAAAATAAACTCAAAATAAACCCAAACTTTAAAATAAACCTAAAATAAAACCTAAAACCTAAACCTAAAAAATAAATAAAACCTAAACCTAAACCAAAATAAAATAAACCTAAACCTAAATAAAATAAAAATAAAACTAAACTAAAAAAATAAACATAAACCTAAAACCTAATTCTAAAAAATAAACTAAACTAATAAACCAAAACTAAAATAAATAAAATAAAATAAACTAAATATTAAAATTAAACCTAAATAAAAATATAAAATAAACTAAATAAACCTAAACCTACCAGTTTCTTTAATTTTTTGTTTAAAAAAATCCTACCCTAAACCCTAAACTCTATATCCTAAACCCTACCCTATGCCTACACCTACCCTAAACCTAAACTCTTGACTTGGACCAACTCTTGACCTAAACCACAGGCCTAATACATCCTAAATCCTAAATCCTAAATCCTACCCCAACCTTTCCCTTAACCCTCCCTACTCAAACTGAGCCATCCCAGGCACTGATCCTAAATCCTGGGCCCTCCCTAAAGGCTAAACCGGGACAGGCCCTGAGCCAGACCCTGACTGGGCTAAGCCTTAAACCCACTGCTGATCTGACCCCAAACCTGGTTTGGTTAAACCCCACCTAAAACCCCAAACCACACTGAGCCTAAACCCTAAACCAACTGAGCCCTGACCTAAACTATCTAAACCACTGACCTAAACTTAAACCCAGGCCCTGAACCTAAACCCACTCCTACTCCTGCCATGGGCCCTAATACCCTAAACTGGGCCCTCTCTAAACTGACCTGGGAAACTGGGCCTAAACTCCTGACTCCTAAACTGACCTACTAAACTGGGCCCTGGGCTCTAGGCCCACCTGGGCTCTAAATGGGCTAAACTGGGCCCTAAACTCCTAAACTGAGCCACTGAGCCTAAACTACTAAACACTGGGCCTAAACCTAAACTAAAACTAAACTCTCTAAACCTAAATAAACTAAACCTAAACCTAAACTAAAACTAACCCCCTAAACTAAACTAAACCCCTAAACTCCCTAAACCTAAAACCCAAAACCCACCCTGGCTCTCTTTTGGGCTCTCTCTTTCCCTCTTTTGGATCCATTGCGTTGTGTTCTTTTTCTAATCGATCTTTGTTGGTTTGCCTCTGCCATGCGTGATGTTCTGATCTCTTGTTGATGGTTTACGATTCCTTTGGGTAGCCGGCGTTTCCTTCATGGAGTCGCATAGCATGGATCTATCAGGATTTATAGATTTAAAAGGTCCTTCATCATTACTTATGGTTAAATCCTTTAAGGATGCTCTCTCTAGTAAGACCCTTTCCTCTACTGATTCGGTGAACTTGATATCTACCTCATTTCGTGGGATCCCTGTGAATATGTGCTCGATCTTGAGAAGTTGGTTAGCCTTATGAATTCACTTTAGTTGGTAATTTACTTTCGTCAATTTAGATAATATCCAATCTTTTTTCACAATCTTAAGATTTGGTGCATTTTTATCGATTTGATTGATCCAAGGCACGTTTTAATTCAGCTTACTAATTACCTAGATTATTGTAGGGTTTTTTCTCATCGTTCGTACTTTGTTTTTAATTATCAAATGTACCTTTTAAAGTGGTCTCCCCGCTTTGATATAAAATAGGAATCACCGATTGTTCATGTTTGGTTGGCTTTCCTGAATATGAGAATTCATTATGTTACGCATCAAGTTCTTTTTGCTCTGAGAGCTTTTTTTGGCCGGCCTCTTCAAATTGATTAGGCCACTGTTGTGAGATCCTGACCTTCTATGGATGGAATTTTTGTTGAAATTGATATCTCTAAAAAGCACCCTAAAGAAGTTTTGATTGGATCTGAGAAGTTTGGTTACAATCAAAAAGTTGAATTTGAGAATTTTCTTGTTTTCTGCTCGCATTACAAAATTCATGGGCACAATAATTCAGAATGTTTTGTGCTACACCCTCATCTTAAAAAGAAAAACTTGACTGATCATAATCCTAATCTACCAATTGATAAAGTGGGTAAACCTATTTATGTGCCTAAGGTTAATCAAAATGGGGATCATAATTGTACTTCATTGGAACCAACTTCTTTTCTTAATGAAGTTCTCAATGTTGATATTCCAAAATTACAATCTGAGCAGGTTAAAGATATTGCTAATGTTGGCCAAAATGTTCAATATGATGGTTTGCATAGCTATCCTGCTTTACAAAATAATTTATCTCCTCAAAATATTCCCTCTACTAGACTCCTTGCCTCTTGATTGCGAACATGAGGAGGAACATGTGATCCTTAATAGTAATTTGAATGGTAAATTGATGGAGGAAAATCTAAATCTAACTCAAGTTGATTCTAAAATTTGTGCTCTAAATGGTTTCACATCATCTCCTACTTTGAATCCTGAGATTGACATGCATGCTAATCCGAACTTACAGCCTAATACTAAAATTGAGGAAGGTGAAATTATCATTAGAAATACTTTCACTGATCCTGACCGCATTATTAATACTACTAATCAGTTTCTCTCAGATGGGGATTCTTTGGTCAAAAATAGACCATTTCAAACTGCAGTTAAAAAGAAATCACTAAAAGCAAAAAATGTATCCTAATAACCCTACTAGATCTACTAGATCTAGTTCCTCCTCTCATAAATAATTATCTCATTTCCTTTCATCTCTTTATTAGCTATTATTTTTTTTCTTAGCTTATTTAATTTTCCTTTACATTTAACTCACTTATTTGCAATGTTCGAGGGATTGGGACCCTCATTGTCCATAACTGTGTGAGAAGTCTCTGCCATACTAATAATATTACTTTATTGGTTGTTATTGATCCTCTCATACACTCCTCTAAGATCAACCATGTTGCTAGAATGCTAGGTTTTAATAAATTTTTTTATAATATTAACAAAAAAATTTGGATTTTTTGGAACAATTTAGTCAATATATCTATCGTTGATGATCTTCAGCAAGCTATCAATGTCCACATCTCTTTGGGTGATTTCTCTGCTCTAGGCTCCTTCATTTATGCTTCCTGTAATAGGGCTGGTAGGAACATCCTTTCGGATAATTTAAGAACTTTTACTACTTTAGTTAACAAACCTTGGTTGGTTGGGGGTGATTTCAACACTATCCTCTCAATCTGTGAAATAAGGGGTGGTGTTTCCCCTAACATTCATTCCATGGAAGATTTTTCCAACATGATTCTTGATTGCAACCTTATTAATATTGGCTACTCAAGTTCAAATTACACTTGGCATAACTATAGACTCTGGCAATGCTTTGATAGGACACTCTTTAACTCTCTTTGGATTAATCAATGGTCTAGTACCTCTATTAAGCATTTGAGTAGAACTTTGTCTGACCATGCTCCTCTTTTGATATCCGCTAAAAATATCTCTAATTCTCCTCCCTCCCTTATTTAGATTTCAAAATATGTGGACTCGATTTTGATTTCTTAAATGTTGTCTCCATCAACTGGTTTTCCCCTTCACCCTGATAATTCTATGAAGGGCATGATTTGTCTCTAGTTTAAGCTTAAAAGACTTAAACAAAACCTAACTTGGTGGAACGCATCATTTTAAAAATATATTTGCTAATATAAAAAATTTGGAATAATTGGCATTTTCTCTTGAAAATGTTGTTTTGACTGATTCTTCTAAATTGAAGGATTTAAATGAAGCTAAAGATAACCTGGTTACCTATCAAAATATGGAGGAAACTTACTGGTGGCAAAAGGCTGTGAGTAAACATATTGCTAATGGGGATAGAAATACCAGATATTTCCATGCCCTTTTCCAAAAAGAGAGAGCTTTAAATTATGTAAACAAAATTAAAAGTGATAATGGAAACTGTATCACAGATAATAATGAGATTAAAGATTATGTAACTAATCATTTTAGAAATTTACTCAACAATAGCCATACTTTAGAGGCTATCTCCAACTCTCATTTGATTCCTTTAACAATTACCAGTGATGACAATCATTTGCTTACTATGGTCCCTATGAAAGCAGAGATTGATAAAATTCTTAATAACATGAATGTTGATTCTACTGCTGGCCCAGAAGGCTATACTACTCATTTTTTCCAACATTGTTTGCCTGTTATTAAGCATGATTTAGTTGATGCTGTGGCTGATTTTTTTAATGGTACACCTTTACCTAGATACTTCTCCAACACATCCATTGTTCTTATACCCAAAATTGATAATCTGAATGTCGGGTGACTGCACCTATCAGCCTTTGCACATTTTTTCATAAACTTATTGCTAAATTACTGCCAACAGAATTAGTCCTCTACTTCATAAAATTATTTCTCTCAACCAAAATGGTTTTGTTAGAGGTAGAGCTATATCTAATAACATTCTTCTTGCCCAAGAACAGATTCATTATTTGGATGCCTATAATAGAGGTGGTAACATCCTTTTCAAATTGGATATATCTAAAGCTTTTGACAACATCTCCTAGACCTTCCTTTTTCAAATCCTTCATTTTTTTTGGCTTCTCTGATAATTTTATCTCCCATGTTAAAAATTCTATTAGTAATGCTTGGTTATTGGTTATTCTAAATGGTGAGGCCTTAGGTTTCTTCCCTTCTGCCTCATGGTCTAAGATAAGGGGATCCCTTGTCTCCCTCTCTTTTTATTATTATTGTGGAATATCTTTCTAGGAGTCTTAATGACCCCTTCAACAATAATCCTAGCATGTTTTTTAGAACTTTGGGTGGTTTGCCTGTCCCCCATCTTAGTTTTGCTAATGATTTCATTATCTTTTGTAATGCTTCCATCCATCAAATTAAAAATATTAAAAATTTTTTAATTAAGTTTGGGAAGGAAAGTGGTCTTCTATTAATGAAGGTAAAAGTTGTTTCATTCCTTCCTCTAAAATCTCTATTAACAAAATCAATCAAATCTTGAGAATCACTAATTTTAAGCAACAACACCTACCTATTAAATATTTTGGAACTCCTCTATATAAAGGTCAGAAAAGAGCACATCTCCTTTGATGAGTTAATCCAAAAAATCTCAAAAAAAATTTATGTTTGGAAATTTCATTTACTTTCATTTGGTGGGAGGCTCACTTTGCTTAAGAGTACCCTAAACTCCATGCCTTTATATCTTATTCAAACCATTGTTCCTATGAATTCTTCCTTAAATAGAATTGAGCATCTCCTGAATAAATTCTTCTGGGGTTCTAACAACTCTACTAAAAGGATGCATTGGACTTCCTAGTATAAAAGATGTGGCACCCTTGCTGAAGGTGGGCTTGTCTGTAAGCCAATCTGTGAAGCTATTACTGTATTCTCTCATAAACTTTGGTGGAACTTTAGGTGCAAAAAATGTCTTTGGGCTAAATTCATGATCATGGCATTGCCGTAAGTATCCTTTAACCCGTCCATACAAGCTGGGTGACTCTCATGTATGGAAAAGACTTTGTTCCATTAAATGGGAAGCTGATTCCTTTATTTCTTGGGGGTCAACTCTGGATCTTCTTTCTTTTGACAAGACAACTAGATTGGCAGTGGCTCCATTGATGATTTATTATCTACCCACTCCATTACTACTATTAAAGTTAACTCTTTCTGGCAGAATAATAAATGGAATGATACTATGCTTATTGATTATATTCCTACCTCTATTTTGCATAAATTTACTAACATCCCCATCATTGCTAATCATCCTGATCAAATCCTTTTTAAGATGTCTCAAAATGGTGATTTTAACCTTAAAGATGTCTGAATTCATATTAGAGAAGCTCATGATTTCTCTAACGTGTTTTTTAAACTTTGGAATAACACTATCCCTATTTCTTACTCTATCCTTACTTAGAGAATTTTGAAAAATTTCATCCCTATTGATTCTTTAATGTGGGGTAAAGGGTTTTATTTACCTTCAAAATTCTACTGTTGTTTTCACATTGAGAATGTGAACCATGTATTTGTTAATGGAGCTATTGCCTCTAAATTATGGATTTGGTATGATGATCTATCCAATATTGATCATTTCAAATCTTATTTTGTTTACTATGTTTAGTTTATTTATTTTAGGTTTATTAATTTTAGTTTAGGTTTAGGTTTACTTTATAGTTTAGTTTTATTTTTATTTTATTTTTTAAGTTTAGGTTTTATTTTTATTTTTAGGTTTAGGTTTAGGTTTTATTTTATTTTTTAGGTTTAGGTTTTAGGTTTTTATTTTAAGTTTATATTTATGTTTTCTTTTTTAGTTTAGGTTTAGGTTTATTTTTAGTTTATTTTATTTTATTTAGTTTAGGTTTGCATTTAGGTTTAGTTTATTTTAGGTTTTGGTTTTCTTTGTTTTAGTTTAGGTTTATTTTAATTTTATTTTAAGTTTGGTTTTTTAAGTTTAGGGTTTAGGTTTTATTTTTATTTATTTTTAGGTTTAATTATTAGGTTTATTTTTTAGGTTAAGGCTTTTATTTAGTTTTTATTTTATTTTATTTTAGGTTTATTTTATTTTTATTTTAGGTTTAGGGCCTAGGGTTTCAGGGTTTTAGGGTTTAGGATTTAGGGTTTAGGGTTTAGGGTTTAAGGTTTTAAGGTTTAGGGTTTTAGGGTTTACGGTTTAGGGTTAGACTTTAGGCTTTAGGCTTTAGGGTTTAGGTTTTTTAGTGTTTATTATTTAGGGTTAGCTTAGGATTTAGTGTTAGTTTAGGGTTTAGGGTTTAGGGTTCAGTGTTTTAGGGTTTAGGGTTATTTATGGTTTAGGGTTTAGAGGTTAGGGTTAGGTTATGGTTAGGGTTTAGGGTTTAGGCTTTTTTGATTTAATTATTTATTATTTTTAAATTAAGTTAATTAGTACGATTTTGTTTTATTTAGTCTATTTAGTTTATTTTATTTTTTTTGTTGGCTTAATTAGCCTCATGTTCAATTCAATTAATTTTGATGATAACAAACAAATTCTTGGATGTTCTAATGAATATTTTTATGTATTTTAGATATATCAATTGCTAATTACATATCTAATACATTAGAGGAAATTGCAAGAGTAGAAGAATGAAAAGGATAATGTGAAGCTCAAGATACAATATTTTGGGTTATATGACTATTCATATGAGTTCATTGGCATGAATCAATTTGCTCACAACTTAACATATTATTTTAATGAGGTTAATTTATATAAATCTTTAATTAATTAATATTCAATTATATGTTTCATACATAGCATTAAAATTGTCAAAGTAATAAATGATTAAAACTATTAAGTATAACTATTTTATTTACTTAATATAATTAAGCATTTTAATTTAATTTACTGGTTATAAGATAACTAACATATTTGTGATTATATATAAATTATATCATAATTTTAAATGTCACATGTCAAAATTAACAAAAAATATATAAAATTTTGTATTTTAGCCAAAGTCATTTTCTAATCAAAGAATTCATATCGATTTCATCTCCAACGAGTCCTTGGATTTTTCCTTTAATTTAAGAGGTTACATGACCCACTTTTGATTAAAATTGAATTTATTATGATTTTCTAAACATTAGCTGATTTTTATAATGAATGCATGCTACATGCTTTGAATATATTAAGAGCCATATTTGATTGCTTTTGACTTACCCATGTGAATAGCCAAATTTTGGCTGCTAAATTTAATATTTATTTAATATAAATTATATTTTTATTGATTATTAAATTATTAGATGATAACATGAGGTTTGCATTATATATTTTTAAAATATGATCTTCCTGCCTATAAATAGCCCTCATTCTCTTTATGAAAGTATTCCTCATTCAAAATTCAAAATTCCTCCAGCAAATCTAAGAGAAAAATTCTTAGATTTTTCTTCCAAGTGTTCTCCAAATATTGAAAGATCAAATCCTTGGTTTGGAAGCTTCAACATCTTCAACTAAGCAAGCCTTCTCAAATTACTTGAGTTTGTATTCTTGATTTTAATCCTCTTTAGTTGTTCATGCTATTTTCACCATCTATTTATTCTTTTCAATTTATACTTTTTGGTGGATTAGTCTTTGGACATTATTTTTCACATCAAAGTTTCTCAATCATTTTTTTGTGATAAACTCTTGTGATAGTTTGTAGGATCTATTTCAACTTGCTGAAAATTTTAACTTCCTACAAATTTATTTTGGCTTCTTGAAATATTTCTTCATTAGTCTTATTTTGAAAGATCATTTATTCTTAGATCTATTTTAGAAGTATATTTTTAAGCATATAAAAATAAATTATTGTGCTCAAATTATTTTTATATTTGCTAGATCTCTCTTCTTAATTAAAAGCTTACTAGCATACTTAGATCTATCATATACTCATTTTATTTAAGTACTTTGTGATCATTAGAATTAATTGAAAGAATCTTTTTGGTAAAAATAAAACAAATTATTCCTTGCTGAAATTTATTTTATTGCGCAAAAAAATATTGAGAATTTATTTTGAAATAATTTTTATATTAGTCTACAAATTGTAATAACAAAAACATCTTAGTAAGATCACTTTAAATATTTATTTTATTATTTCTTATCAATATTAAGTGAGCATTTTATCTTGCAAAAATTTTTTAAGTGATCATTTGTAAGTTGTGAGATCAATTTTTGAATTGGATTGCTTGGTATATTTGCAAGAGATTTATTTTATCAAAATTTATTATTTTGTATTTTTCTTTTTGTGCTGTATAATTTATATTGGGGTGGTCTCACCCCTTTGTAGGAGAGTACATATTATTGTAGGGGTTGTACTCGCCCCGTTATAGGAGAGTACTATTTGTAAGCTATTTTTGCATTTAGTGGATTCATAGCCAGGGGTGGCTAGGCCTGGACATAGGCCGGTTTTGGGGTTTGGCCGAACCACGTAAAAATTGTGTATCTATTGTCTCTCAGTTTAGTACTTTTATTGTTGCATTAAGAATTGTATCTGTCTTTATAAAATCAAAATTGCTTATTAAAATTTAAGATTTAAGTTTTAAAATTTTTAATATCACAATTCAACCCCCCCCCCCCCCCTCCTCTTGGGTGCTATAGTGACTCACAATTGGTATCAGAGCCAAGGCTTTTTTATTGGCTTAACATCTAAGAGTAGAGGGACAATCCACTCATAGACCTTCACTTAATGATAGTGTACCATTTGACTATTGGAAAAATAGAATTAGTACATTTTTAAGAGGTTAAGATGCACGCATGTGGTATATGTTGACACATCATTATCATACATCCACAGTAGAAGTAAATGGAATTAAAGTAGAAAAACATTTTAAGGAATGGTCTCAGAATAAAGAGAACTTGATGAATTAAATGAGGGCTTGTAATACTTTACATTGTGCTTTATTACTGATGATTACATGAAAATTTCTATGTTAAGTACAGAAAAGAAATATGGGATAAACTCATTATAACTTATGAAGGAACTAGTGAAGTTAAAGATGCTCACATAAATAGACTTGTTCATGAATATGAGTTATTTCATATGTCTCTTTCTGAATCTATTTTTGATATGTATACTAGATTTATGAAAATAATTAACACATTGCATTCTCTTAGAAAAACATATAGGAATCAAGACTTAGTCTATAAGATTTTTAGATGTCTTCCAAAAGAATGGGAAGCTAAAGTAATAGCTATTAGTGAAGCTAAAGATTTATTTACTTATCCACTTAATCAACTTTTGGGTTCTTTGATAGCACATGAACAGGTTATTTCTCAAAGGGATAAGATGGATAACTCAACAAAAAGGGAGAAGGAGAAAGGAAAAGCCATTGCATTACAAGTTGATGACAGTGATGAGCATAACACCTCAAGCATGGATGGTCATAGTGATGAGATGGTCATGCTATCCAAAAGGCTTGGGAACTTGCTAAGGAAGAAGAATCAAAGGTATAAAAAATTCTAAAAACTATAAATTTCAACTAAAAAATTTCCTACAGGTGAGGGAATCATTTTCTACCATTGTAAAAAAGCCTGGACACATAAGAGGTGATTGTCCAGAACTTGCTGAATCAAAGAAGAAAGAGATTGATGTGAAAAGAAGAAAAAATATGAAGAAGAAAAAGTACCATTAGAAGAAGAAGACGGCTTTATGGTCCAATCTAGATTCAAATGAATCAAGTACTTGCTCATCCGATGAAGAGGTCAACATATGTCTTATGGAAAATGGAGAATCTGACTTAAATTCTCAAGAGGTATGTAATGATATATCTTATGATGAATTAGATGATGCTTTTAATGATTTAGTTATTGAATATAAAAATTAAAAGAAAATACAAAACTTTAGAAAAGAACATAAAAATTTAGATATGCATTTTTGTGATTTAAAAATGAATGTGATAATTTAAAAGTAAAAAATACTTCTTTATTAAATTGTTCCTTACTTGTATGTCAACTTGAAAGAGAGAATATCTTGTTAAAAGAAAGATTAGAATTATGTTTGAAATGATAAGTTCATTATAATACTTCATCAAGAAAAACATTTAATAGAAATTATTTGCATCATACACATCCCACTCATATACCTTATAATTATCGTGTTAAGTCATATACAAACACTAATGTTTGGTGCAACTATTGTGATAGAAAAGGACATATTTTATTTGATTGCTATCCACATAAATTACAAAACACTAAGCAATCATCTTATGTATGGGTACCAAAAGGTACAAGCACTACACAAACCACACATGCTAGATATCTTACTTCAAATGTAGAATGTTGACCCAAACATGTTTGGGTTCCAAAAGTTAACATGTGAGTTTCTTTCGTAGGAATTCCTTCAAAGAAAAATTAAAGAAGGCATGTGGTACTTGGACAGTGGATGTTCAAGACATATGATAAGAGATAAAGATAAATTCACAACTTTAGAATCAAGTGATGGAGGATTTGTTACATATGGAGATAATGCAAAGGGAAAGATCATTGGCATTGGTTCTATTTGTAAGAATTCTATCACTTTAGATAAAGTTTTTCTAGTAGAAGGATTAAAACATAATTTAATTTCTATTAGTCAATTATGTGATAAAGGTTTGAATGTAGTATTCCATGCATCATATTGCATTATAAAAAATAATGAAAATGTTTTGTTAGTAGGAAAAAGATATAAAAATATTTATGTCATTGATTTAGATAGCTTTCATGATGTGAACTTGAATTTACTTTGTTTTAAAAGCACTCATGATGATATATGGTTATGGCATAGGAGACTATGTCATATTATCATGCACACACTTAATAAAATTGCCAAACTTGATTTAGTAGTTGGATTGCCTAAATTAAATTTTCATTCAAACTATGTTTGTGATGCATGTATTCATGGTAAGCATTCTAGAAGCTCATTTAAAAGTAAAAATATTTTTTCAACTTCTAGACATCTAGAATTATTGCACATGGATTTATTTGGTCTATTAGCATCACTAGCTTGGGTGGAAAAAACTATGGTTTTGTGATTGTTGGTGATTTCTCTAGATATACTCGGGTTTTATTTGTAACTTACAAGGATGATGTTTTTGGTGAGTTTAGAAAGTTTTCTAATATATTCAAAGAGAACAAGTCCTTTTGATTAATAGGGTTCAAACTGATCATGGTGGCGAAGTTGAAAATAAATTATTTGAGGATTATTGTGATGAACATGGGATTAAACATAATTTTTCTGCACCTAGAAATCCCCAACAAAATGTAGTAGAGAGAAAATACAATATTAATTTAATTAAGTAGATCTATGCTTGATGAGTATCAATTGCCAAAATATTTTAGGAAGAAGCAATAAATACTGCATGTTATGTGATGAATAGGATCTATTTTAGACCAAGTTTGAAGAAGACACCCTATGAATTGTTTTTTGGAAAGAAGCCTAAGATTGAACACTTTCATGTATTTGGATGTAAATGCTTTATTTTGAATAATGGAAAAGATCATTTAGGTAAGTTTGATTACAAATCAGATGATGGTATTTTCTTAGGATACTCTCTTTCTAGTAGAGCTTATAGAGTTTTCAATAAAAGAAAAATGATTGTAGAATAATCAATGCATGTTATTTTTGATGAAAATTTAATTGATCCTATTAGAAATGAAGTGATTGATGAAGAGATTGATAATTTAAGAAAATATCTTTAGAAGATAATATGGATGATTCATTGCCTAAAGAATGGAAATATAATAAAAATCATCCAAAGGAACTAATTATAGGAGATCCTTCAAAAAGAGTTATCACTAGAAGACATAGTAGAGAAGTTGTAGATCATTCAACATTTTTATTTGAGGTTGAACCTAAAAATTTAGAAGAAGCATTAAATGATAATTTTTGGATTATTGTTATGGAAGAGGAGTTGAATAAATTTGTAAGAAACGATGTTTGGGAATTAGTCCCAAGACCCCATGATCAAAATGTCATTGGAACAAAATGGATCTTTAGGAATAAGCTAGATGATTCAAGTTGTATTGTTAGAAATAAAGCTAGGTTAGTTGCACAAGGGTACACACAAGTTGAAGGTATTGATGTTGAAGAATCTTTTGCACTCTTAGCAAGACTAGAAGCTATTAGGTTACTCCTTGCTTATGCTTGTTATAGAAATTTTAAACTTTTTCAAATGGATGTCAAAAGTGCATTTTTGAATGGATTTATTGACCAAAATGTATTTGTAGATTAACCACTTGGATTTGAGAGCCTTGATTGTCCAAATCATGGGTATAAATTAAAGAAAGCCTTATATGGTTTAAAACAGGCTCCTCGTGCTTGGTATGATAGGTTAAGTAACTTTTTGATAGATCATGGATTTAGAAAGGGTAGAGTAGATAACACCTTATTCCTTAAGAGCATAGATGATGATTTGATTATGGTACAAGTGTATGTAGATGATATATTATTTGGAAGTACAAATGAATCTTTGTGCCATGAGTTCTCATCTTTGATGTCTAAAGAGTTTGAAATGAGTATGATGGGAGAACTTATTTTTTTCTTAGGTCTTCAAATAAAGCAACAAGAAAATGGCACATTCATCTATCAAACTAAGTATACAAATGAATTGCTTGAGAGGTTTGACATGAAAATATTTAAATCTAGTAAAACTCTATGAACCCATCTATAAAATTAGATTTAGATGAATTAGGAAAATCTGATCAAAAACTTTATAGGAGTATGATAGGTTCACTTTTATACCTTCTTAGTAGGCGATATTATGTTTGTTGTTTATTTATGTGCTCATTTTCAGGCCAATCCGAAAGAATCTCATTTAATAGCAGTCAAGCAAATCTTTCGGTATTTGATAGACACTACTAGGTTAGGTGTATGGTATCCAAAAAATTCTTTATCATGTGATTTTGTTGCTTATTCGATGCTGATTTTTGTGCAGTAGATAGAAAAGCACATCCGGCACATGTCATTTTTTAGGATCATCACTTGTGTCTTGTCATCTTGGAAACAAAATTCTATAGCTTTATCCACTAGGAATGAGTACATATTCTAGAGTTGTTTCTCGTGTCCTTTGGTTAAAGTAATAATTAAAAGATTTTGGTATTAAGAAAGATCACATTCTATATCACATTCTTGAAATATTTCTTCATTAGTCTTATTTTGAAAGATCATTTATTCTTAGATCTATTTTAGAAGTATAATTTTAAGCATTTAAAATAAATTATTATGCTGAAATTATTTTTATATTTGCTAGATCTCTCTTCTTAATTAAAAGCTTACTAGCATACTTAGATCTATCATATAAACATTTTATTTAAGTACTTTGTGATCATTAGCATTAATTGAAAGAATCTTTTTGGAAAAAATAAAACAAATTATTCCTTGCTGAAATTTATTTTATTGTGTAAAAGAATATTGTGAATTTATTTTTGAAATAATTTTTATATTAGCCTAAAAATTGTAATAACATAAACATCTTAGTAAGATCACTTTAAGATATTTATTTTATTATTTCTTATCAATATTAAGTGAACATTTTATCTTGCCAAAATTTTTTAAGTGATCATTTGTAAGTTGTGAGATCAATTTTTGAATTGGATAGCTTGGTATATTTGTAAGAGATTTATTTTATAAAAATTTATTATTTTGTATTTTTCTTTTTGTGCTGTAATATTTATATTGAGGTTGTACTCGCCCCTTTGTAGGAGAGTACATATTATTGTAGGGGTTGTACTTGCCCTGTTATAGGAGAGTACTATTTGTAAGCTATTTTGCATTTAGTGGATTCCTAGCCAGGTGGCTAGTGGACGTAGTGGTTTGGAGTTTCAACTAATGTAAAAAATTGTGTACTATTGTCTCTTTTACTTTCTTGTCTTTCATTTTTTTTGCATTAAGAATTATATCTGTCATTATAAAATCAAAATTAATTTTGCTAAAATTAAAATTTAAGATTTAAGTTTTAAAATTTTAATATTACCCACCACCACCCCCTCCTCTTTGGTGCTAAAGTGACTCACAGTGGCATAGAGCAAATTTTGATCTAATCCATGGGTAATTTGGTCAAGCCCTCTTCATGTCAACTTGATACCTTCTTAATAGGTCAAGTGGACCCAATGGAGAGTGGTGCACCCAACCCAATGGGGTTGGTGTCAGCCCAAATGGACCCAATGCCAAAACTAACCCCTAGCTCAAATTGGCTAATTCAAAAACCTCCCTCCACTTGATTTGAAGCACATGGGAGGTTACTAATCCACCCAAGAGCTCAAACTAACCATGTGCCAACTTCAAATAGCCCAACCAATCCTTTCCATATGGTCAATTGGATCAAAATGGTAACCCAAGCTTCGGTCGTCCGATTGCCATAGGGGGAGATATGCTCCCCCTAATTCCATTTAAATTCAACACCCTCATTATCAATTGAGTCCTAGAGAGTGTTAGGAGCCATCAGAGAGCATTCCTAAGCTTCCTAGGAAGGAATTGAAATTAAGCTTTCTCAATTTTATTCATTAGAAAACAAGGGAAATCCTCTCATTTCCTAACTTCCTCTTCACTCAAAATCACTTCAATTCTCTTTGTACACTCCCTCAGGGGATCAATTTGAATGCACCCAAGCTCTCTTTCAAGTTCCCAAAGCAAGGGGAGGTTGAATTTAATCAAAACCGCAAGCAAGAAGAAGAGGTGTTGATCCATAGAGAGATCTACTCAACCCCAAGGCTTGAAACTTTCAATAGGCTTCATCTCCACTTGACAAAGCTACCTCATTGAACTCGAGTGTCGATGATCATCTCTGATAAGGTTTGACATTTTTTGACCACTAAGCTTAGGAGGTATTGGCCCTTTGTGAAAGAAATTATCATGGCATGAGAATTCCACCATTGGATAGGCTTGACATTAACATAAGATGGTGTGGGTAAAATCTTGTCTCAATCTGAGCTCAATTGAGCTTGGATATTCCCTTAGATCATGGACGATCTCCATCAATCCTCAAGGAAAAATTGGGGTAATCCCAACCATCCATCCGCACATTTTGGATGGATTTTCGAGATTAAACACACATTTTATAAATCATTTACCCCTTTTAAAACCATGGGGTGATCCGTAGTAGTTCGATCCTTGATCGAATGGCAGGGATCAAACCGCATCCCACCGCCATGCCTCGTGATACAACATTTAAGTAACCCACATGTTTGCTGTGAGGTGTGCTGACTGCCACCGCCGTGTGTCATGCAATGAGCTAAGGGGATTAATTAGGGATTTAATTAATTTTATTTAATCCCCTAAGCTTCAAAAATTCATATCTTCCTCAATAAAATTTAGAAAAATATGAGGTAGATTTCTATGGATAGATAATTTAATCTAGAATATTATAAAAATAATTTCAATGGATTTTAAATTATATTTTTCTCTAATTTTGGGTTTTAATTGAAATCTTATTTTGCTAATTACCATTTAATTAATCTCTTGATTAATCGCAAATTTCTTGGGTATGTTTTTGTAATGACTTCTGCCACTCCTAATTTTCTTGGGATTTATTGAATGCTTAGTTAGGGAAATTGCAAATGTATTTCCTAATTACTCCCTTAAAATTCATAAAGAGTGTTAAATATTCTCATTTGTGTGTATAGATATGCTTAGGACTCATTCATATGCATGCTATACATGTTGGGAAGGAAATGAAGTTATGTATATTTTATGGATTTGGTTCATTTTATTTAATCATAAAATGCCTTTTTTTGAATGGGTTTGTTTAGAGTTCATCTAAACTTAGTATTAATTAAAACACTTAATCAAAACATTCACTAAAAAAACTAAAATGTTAATCTACCTTAGAAATTACTTTACGTTAGGAAAGAGAAGTTCCTCTCTTTCCTTCTCTTTATAACTTAGTAATTAATAGTAGGATTCACTTGAACCTAATCAAAACATGAAATAAAACTAATCCAAAATAATTAAACAACTTAAATGAAACCCTCCTCTATGTTTAACATTTCTCACACTTAGAAAATTCTAACATAATGACATAGCAAAGCATACCACACAAACTTTTAAAGCACACATATTAGCCTAAGTCACCACTTCTAGCTTTAGGTTAGGTCAGTGCATGGTTTGATGTTTGTTTTGTTTTTTGATATATGTTTTAGACTAGATGTTAGGATGTATGTGCGTAGAATGAATGGTGGGGTGATCTTAGTCTAATCATTATTTTCTGTAGGGGATTATGCTTAAGGGGCACTTTAATAAATAAAAATATAAATGGTTTTGCTTGTAGGTGCTTATACCCCTAAGCATAATCCAATAGGCCAGGTGGACTTAATCACCCATGTGTGGGGGTGATAAGTCCAATATACATACTTGGGATTTGTGTAGTTTGTTTTAGCTAATCTCTAATTTACAAGTATTAATTAGATTTTCATTCTTTTCCTTTTCATGTACATTTGTGCAATTAGGATTTTGGAATGATTTTTATAGGGATTAGGATGAACATTGGTCATAAGATTTCATCTTATGCACCATGTCAAGTCTTGGAGCATCCACCTTCCAACAAACCAAAAGAAGAAACCAAAGAAGAAAGAAGAGAAGAAAGAAGAAAAGAAGAATGAAGAATGAAGCTTGAAAACCCCCATAACAATGAATTCCTTGCTTATTTGTAATTTAATTTATTTTATAATCAGGATTGTATAAGGGTAGAGCTCGGCTACCAAATTTATTTTTCAGGTTTGTGTGGTGGTACCCGACTGTAATGCCCTCTTATTCTTTTTGCGATTAGCTTTATAAATTAATTGATGATTTATTTAGCTTGTGCATTAAGTGGCATATTTTCTTAGTTTCTTCTTTTCTTTATGCATGGACTAGATGTAGATTAGCCTCTTAGCAAAAAATAAATCTTTTACCAACAAGTCAAAAATAAAAATAAAGAATTCAAAACCTCACCTAAAGCCTAGGTTTAAAATAAAAATAAAAGAATTAGCACCTTAGCTGGATGAGTATTTGTTTTACAATATCATGCACAAATGAATCTTATTTCACTCTTGATTGGAGGGCTTCCACCTTTGCTAAAGAACTTGGGTTGATCTTTGAGAGCCAAAGTGGAAACACACCTCCTCCCTTCTCGCTAATTTTGAGCAATAACTTTATTTCTCATGCATTAGGCATATGAATCCTATTAACCAAAGTCAAAAATAATTATCTTTAGTGAGTGAGTTTAAGGACTTAATCTATTTGAATTGCATTAGATTTAGGCCAAAAAAAATGAAAAAAAAATGAAATTTGAATTACATTAGATTTAGGCCATTTGAAGCATGCCCTTACATGATCCAGTCTCTTTAGTGAGTGAGTTTAAGGACTTAATCTATTTTTAAATAAATAATAGCCTAGCTATCTTGCATTAGCATAAGACTTGCCTACATGAATTTAAAAATCATAGGAGTTAGTTGGCGGCCACCCCCAGGTAGTTGTAAGTCCAAGCAGTCGGGTGATTTGTCCTCTCTTGTGGAGACAAACCAATTAACCATTTTTTCCATAGATTTAGGTTGTGCTTTCAGCCCTCGCCAAAGCTCCCTAGATTTAAGTTCTGAGGTTGCTTCTCCCCATTATGAGGCATAAGCATAATTCCTAACCTCTTAGGCATTTCCATAATCTTGTGTTATGGAATCATAAGCCCTAAATTTCTAATAAAAAATGCAACTAAAATAAATTAAATAAATTTCAAAAATGTAAATCCCAACCATAGGATAGTTTAAGATGCTCGCTAGGTTTTCCTAGCATCATGGGCATCTCCTACTTATCTTCCTTTTGGCTTTGATAACAACTCCCTCTCATTAATAAATCCCATTTGATCTTCAAAAATGAGCTAATTGATTGGTAGTCCTTTCATATTGAAATATTTGAAGACAATGATCATTTAGCTTAATCGAGAGTATTCCTAAGGGATTCCATCCCTTAGGATGCAATTAACTATGGGGGCTTACTCCTATAGGAACTTAAGGAACCCAGTTTAAAATAAATCTTGCTTTACTTTTTCATGTAAAGTAGGGGAAGAATCTCTAGTATATGCACATCATCCTGGAGTCCTTATTGAGGTGATTAGGTCCATTAAAGGGTAGTGACTTCTATCTCCCAAGATAGTACACTATTCCTTGATGATGTACCGATCACAATAAGCATCTTGACCAGGTATGCCCCAACCAAGCATAATATGTTTCTCATTTATCCTCTTCAAAAAAAGAGGATAGATGAAGGCAAGAATACTTTTCATAACAAGCCCCATCTCAGTGGGTCCATCGCACATCAACATTGTCCATAAATAAAATTTATCAAATTTGTTCAATCTTACATCCCCAGTCGATATGCCCTCAATTCAAAATCAAAGTAAATCAAAAAAAACCATATCAAATCACATGAAATTAAATAAAATTAATCCTGACTACTTTTGAGTTGACATAAGTCCCTAGCAGCATTCACTTAGTAGTCGCACTAAGTGAGGTTTGATTTATTGTGCATTTAATAAGTCATCCTAGTGGTTGTTCCTCGCTTTGGAAGATGTAAGTCTGCTACACCTTCTTCCTAACACAACCATTTCACACCAAAATCTAACCCCTTAGATTGGCTAGATCTACCCCACAGTCGATAGACTATCCCTTTAGATTTGTAATCAGGTAGGTCAATCCTGATATTGCCCCTTCTTAGTGGGTCCATCGCACACTGTTAGGGTCTAGACATTAACTCATATTAAATTAAACCCAATCTAATTTCTTCAAATGAAGTTAAATCACACCCTTCTCCTTAGTGGAGCCCCATATCATATATAAACAAGTCAAGCAACAAATAAATTTAAAACTAACCTCTCAAGTGGAGCCAAATTAAACTAACTTCCCCAATAGTGTCAAAATAGAATAAATCAAACCAAACTCTTATCCTCAATGGATACATCCCCAAATAAACCTATGAAATCAAACTCAAATCCCAAACCCTAGTAGATTGCCTGAACCTGCTTCCCAAGTGGAAGGTTCATAAACTCGATCCCTAGAGGACTCGAACACATATCTTTAGGAGATGTGCCTCCATATCAATTAAAACAAAACAAATTAAAGTCAATTCAATCTTAATCCTTGGTGTATTATAGATTCTTATCCCCAGTGGATCTTCTTTTCACAAATCATATAATCAAATCAAATTCAAATCTTATCCCCAACAGATTTTCTTCTTCTATGCCCTCAATATATACCCCTCACATGTCATGTCCAATGCATGTGTGATCCCCTAGTAGATCTCCCTCGATGTCCTTGACATGGAAATCTCAAGAAATCTTATTTCTTTTCTTATGCACACCTTTAATACTTCAATCAAAAGGCTAACAATGTACTCCTTTAGATTACATCATCTTAACAATATAATCTATATTTTATGATTTGTGATGGTGCAAGTTCAAACTAACTATACAATATCATGCTAAACATATTATAGTGTGAATTAACACACTATATTTTATTATTATATATGATGTTATATTATAATTTGTATAATATAATATATTGTCTCACATTACATCTCATTAGAATCTCTTAAAGGAACAAATAATAAAATTTTTTCAAAATATGAATAATGTTCATTTTGGATGTAAAATTATCATTTTTCTAATAGAAATGGTACAACATAGTATAATTTTGGTGTTTCTTTTTGGTGTGTGCCGTGAATTTGGCCAAATTCTTCCATCTCAACCTTCAAATTAACATTTTTGTGAGTTTTGACCCAATGTATTATAACAAAAGTAAAACATACTAAAATGTACAATAACATTTAGTAATACACCACCACACATTCATACAAATGTGAAGTTATATTATAATGTACATTATATTTTAATATGCTTTCATATAATATATTATCTTACATTACACCTTAAAATGAATCACTTTAAGCAAAAAATTTTAGAAAATTTGGTTGAAAAATGAACATTTCTTTTGGATGCAAAATTCCATTCTTTTGATTAAATGACACACCATAGCACACCCCAATGATGTTCCCTAAATCTTACCTTAAATTTGGCCAAATCCCATTATCTCCACCTATAAATAAGTGTTTTTATGAATTATACCAGTACAAACTCTACTACATCATACTATAACAAACAAAAATATGCTAAACAACAAGTAGTAATACAAAATAGTATGCTATAATGCATGATGCTACACTATGTTATGGCATCCTATATTATAATACACTATAACATATTATATTATATTATTTTGCATATCACATCACAAGGGATTGGTTAATATAAAAAATCATAAAATTTGTCTAAATAATAAAAAACTATATATTTTAGTCATATCATTTACATATTTTAAATTAAAATAATATATTTTGATGCCTTGCTCTACCTATTATGAATTTGGCCAAATTCCACCATTTTAAAGTATGAATCAACTTTTTTATAAATAATGCTAGTGTAAGCTCAACTGCATGATTCTAAAATACTAAAAGTATTTAAAATGCACACAAAAATATATTATGATATATGATGCTATACTATGCTACAACATATAATATTTATTTTGAACATAAAATCTTAATTTTTGGATTACAAGCGGTGTTGCACACCTTTGGTACTACAACCTAATTCACACTTCAAATTTAACAAATTTCATCATCTGATTGATTGAATTAATATTTTTATGATTTATATTAATATGGACTATAGGGCATAATACCATAATATACTAAAACATTTCAAAACATCTTATAACATCCAAAACACATCACTACATGCTCAAATATATGATGCTACATTATACTATAATATATGGTATTATAAATGATGTTTGTTAGGTTTGGTCTTCAAATCTCTAATAATCAAGGGAAAGTCTCAAGACATTTTCTTTATTTTAACTATGTTAGGATTAGGTCATTGTTTAGATCTACTCCTAACGACATCTTTATTCAAGGTTTATGGTTTGGGTTTGGTTATGGTTAGTTTAGATTTAGGTTTAAGGTTTTAGGGTTTTAGGTTTTTAGTTTGGTTTATTAGGATTTAGGTATAGAGTTTGGGTTTAAAGTTTAGGTTTTAGAGTTTAGGTTTATGGTTTAGGTTTAGGGTTTTTTTGTGGCTTGTGGGTTGTGGTTGTTTTATTTTTTTTTATTTTTAGTATAGGTTTAAAGTTTAAGTTTAAGTCTAGGATTTAGGGTTTATGGTTTATGGTTTATGGTTTAAGGTTTAAGATTTTTTTAATAGTAAATTCAAATTGAACATTTCTTCTTTATTTCATCAACCAAGTAGCATTTTTCTAAGATAAAAGTGAGGACATAGAAAAAAATGAGCACCAATGAGTAAATCAAAACCCTAGATAAGTAGAATTTTATTATTAGCTCCATAAGCAACAAATAGGATTTTCATTTATTTTTAGGGAATCTACCATCGATCTTTGATATGTCCCTCCTCCAGTATAAACTCTATTCCTCTAGCCACCACTTGACCACCACTTTATCCAGACCTATTTAATTAATGATTTCCACCTTTAGTCATTTATATTAGATCTAAGCCTTTATGATGTTATTAAGGTTTATTATTTTTGTGGTTAGTCATTTTAGGTTTATGGTTAGGGTTTAGTTAGTTTGGTTTTTAGGGTTTGGCTTTAGGCTTTTGTGATAGGTGGTGGGTTTTTTAGGTTTGTGGTTTGGGGTTTAGTTTAGGGTTAGTTTTAGGTTTATTTAGTTTAGGATTTAGGTTTATTATTTTTTTTTAAATTATGTAAACTAGTAGTTTAGTTTATTAAGTTTATTTAGTTTATTTTTTATTAATTTTATTTTATTTTTTTTTATTTAGGTTTATTTTATATTTATATTTATTTATTTTATTTTTTTTTATTTTAGTTTAGGTTTTTTTATTTTAGTTTATTTTTAGGGTTAGGTTTAATTTTTAGTGAGTTTTATTTTTATTTTATTTTTTTAGGTTTATTTTATATTTTAGTTTAGGTTTAGGTTTTTTTATTATTTTTAGTTTATTTTTAGGTTTTTATTTTATATTTTTGGGTTTTATTTGTTAGTTTAGGTTTAAGTTTTATTTATTTTAGTTTATATTTTATTTAGTTTAGAGTTTAGGTTTTATTTATTATAAGTTTAGGTTTAGGTTTATTTATTTTATTTTTATTTTATAGGGATAAGTTTATTTATTTTGTTATTTAGGATTAAGTTTTTTTAAGGTTTATGTTTAATTTATTTTATTTTAGTTTAATTTATAAGTTTAGTTTTAATGTTTAGGTTTTATTTTAGTTTATTTTATTTTATTTTTATTTTATGTTTATTTTTTTTTATTAGGTTTTTATTTAGGTTTATTTTATTTTTTAGTAGGTTTATTAATTTATTTTAGATAGTTTTAATTTTATTTTAGGTTTAGTTTAGGTTTAGTTTAGGTTTGGGGTTTTAGTTTAGGTTTTTTCATTTTATCATTTTGTTTAGGTTTTTATTTTATTTTATTTTAGGTTTATTTGGTTTGTGGTTGGTTTAGTTGTGGTTTAGTTTTTGTAGTTTGGGTTTAGGGTTTAGTTTAGGGTTTGTTTTTTTAGTTTTAGGGTTTTGTGGTTTAGCCTAGGTTTAGAGTTTGTGTGGGTTTAGGGTTTTATTTTAGCTCATTTTTTTTTTTAAATCAAACTAGATGTTTTTATTTTATCTATTTAGTTTATTTTATTTAGGTTTATTTTAGTTTAGTTTTTTTTTTATTTTATATTATTTTTAGTTTTAGGCTTTAGGTTTATGTTTATTTTTTTTAGTTTTATTTTTATTTTATTTTAGTTTAGGTTTTATTTTAATTTTTAAGTTTAGTTTGGTTTTTATTTTATTTTTTTTTTAGGTAGGTTTTTTTTATTTAAGTTTATTTTAATGTTATATTTTTATTTTAGGTTTAGGTTTATTTTATTTATTTTATTTTATTTTATGGTTAGTTTATTTTAGGTTTAGGTTTATTTATTTATTTTATTTATTTTAGGTTTTATTTTTTTTTTTTAGTAGTTTTATTTTTATATTTTATTTTATTTTTAGGTTATTTTTTTTAGGTTTATTTTAGGTTATGTTTTATTTTATTTTATTTTAGGTTAATCATTTTTATTTATGTTATTTTATTTTATTTTATTTTAAAGTTTTATTTTTAGTTTATTTTATATTTTTATTTTATTTTTATTTATATTTTTTTATTTTATTTTATTTTATTTTAGGTTTTAGGTTTTATTTTATTTTATTTTATTTATTTTTTATTAGGTTTTATTTAATTTTATTTTATTTTTTAGGTTTTATTTAGTTTAGGTTTTTACATTTTTAGTTTAGGTTTGTAGTGTTTAGGTTTGGGGTTTAGTTTAGTTAGTAGGGTTAGTTTTTTAGGTTTAGGGTTTAGGGTTTAGGGTTTAGGGTGGTATTTAGGGTTTAGGTTTAGGTTTTAGAGGGTTAACAGGTTTGGTAGGGTAGGTTTAATAGTTTAATTTATCTATTTAGTTATTATTTTATTTTATTTAGGTATTTATTTTATTTATTTAGTTTATATATTTTTAGGTTTATTTATTTTAGATTAGTTTTATTTTATTATAGGTTTTATTTAATTTATATTTTATTTAATTTTCATGTTTAGGTTTTATTTTTATTTTAGGAAGTTTAGATTTTATTTTATTTTTTAAGATGTTTATATTTTAGGTTTATTTTAAGTTTATTTAATTTGGTTTATTTATATTTTATTTATTTATTTTAGTTAAGTTTATTTTAGGTTTAGGTTTTTTTTTTATTTTAGGTTTAAGTTTTTATTTTAGTTTAGTGTTTTTATTTATTATTTATTTTAGTTTGTTTATGTTTATTTTTTTAGGTTTTTTTTATTTATTTATTTTATTTTATTTTAGGTTTATTATTTTATTTTACATTTAGTTTTATTTTATTTTTTTATTTTTTATTTATTTTAATTTAGTTTAGTTTATTTATTTTATTTTATTACTTTTATTTTTTTCAATTTATTTTAGTTTAGTTTAGTTTTTTTATTTTATTTTATTTTATTTAGGTTTTTTATTTTAATTTTAGCTTTATTTAATTTAATTTTAGGTTTTTTATTTAGGGTGGTTAGGGTATTTAGTCAGGTTTAGTTTAGTTGGTTGGTTTTAGGGTTGGTTTAGGGTAGGGTTTAAGATTTGGCAGGGTTTTAGAATTTTTGGCTTTAATGTTTAGGTTTTAGGTTTAGGGTTTAGGATTTGGCTTGGGTTTATGTTGGTTTGGTAGGGGTTTAGGTTTTGGTTTGGGTTTTATTTTAACAAAGAAAAATTCATGTTTTATTTATGTTTATTTTTATTTTCTTTAATTTAGTTTATTTATTTTGGCATATATTTATTTTAGGTTCTTTATTTTAGTTTATTTTTTTTAGGTTTAGTTTATTTTTAGATGAGTTTTATTTTTATTTTATGTTTTAGTTTAGATTTTATTTTTATTATTAGGTTTAGGTTTTATTTTATTTTAGGTTTAGGTTTTAGGTTTTATTTTAGGTTTAATTTTAGGTTTAATTTTTTAGTTTAGTTTTAGGTTTATTTTAATTTATTTGATTTTATTTACTTGAGGATTTAGGTTTAGTTTATTTTAGGTTTAGTTTTAGGTTTTGTTTATTTTAGTTTAGGTTTAGGTTTATTTTATTTTTATTTTAGGTTTAAGTTTTTTTTTAGTTGAGTGTCTAGGTTTAATTTGATTACGATGTCTTAGGTCACCTTAGAATGTTTTTAGCTAAGTTAAGCATATACGATGCCCTTATCTTATCCAAAAAGATGAGGAAATCTCTAATCAAGGCCTTACTTGATCTAGAGATATGCTTAGCTCAGCAACTACTAAAGAAGAGGGGGCATGCCACTAGAAGGACATCTTAGGAGTTACATTCAACGATGAAGACTTACTCCTGGGGAGGACCGAGCACAACCAGCTCTTTATATTATTATGGATGTTGGCAATCCAGAGTTTTGCTTGACCCAGGTGTATCACACAACATTATGAGTATAAGAACTCTTGCTTACTAGAGGATCGACATCCCTAAACTCCAAAAAGAAAGGATGATGTTTAGAGGATTCAATGAACAAGGCGAGTGAGCCTTGTGGTGTTTATTTTTAGATGTATGGAGGGGAACACCATGCAGATCGTATGGGGGGGGAGTACTTCTTGAGGTGATTAGGTACAACATTAAGGTATGTTGTACTATCTTGAAAGATAGAGGTATCACCCTACAATGGACCTAATCACGTAATAAGGACTCCTAAGGCATGATGGGTCTTCGAATGTACAAGAGATTTTTCTCCTACTTTACGTGGATGAATAAACTAGGTTCTTAAGTTCTGTATGGAGGCAAGCCTCCATAGTTAATTACATCTTATAAAATGAATTTTCCTATGAATACTCTCGATTAAAGTAGACAATTATCATCTCCAAAGATTTCAAGGTTAGACTATCAAAAGATTAGTTATATTTGAAAAATCAGTTGGGAAAGCTAAAGGAGAAGACTTATTTTTGGAATCCAAATGATATAAGTAGGAAATGCTCATGATACTAAGAAGCCTAATGAACATTCCAATCTATCCTATGATTGGGCTTTATAATTTTGAAGTTGAGGAGATTTATATGTTTTGAGTTGAAATTTAATTAGATTACTAGGGCTTATACTCAACCAACACAAGGTTGTGGAAATTCTTAAGAGGTAATGATTTATGCTCGTAGCCCGAAGGGAATAGCTACCTCAGATCCTAAATTGAGGGAGCTTTAGCACGACCTAAATCGAAGTGATAGGTGGACATAAGGGTTTAACTCCACAAGAGAGAATAAATTGTCTGACTTCTGGACTTATAATCGGCAGGAGTGTCCGCCAGCTAACTCCTCCTACGAATTTAAAACCATGTAGTTCGGTCTTATGAATTGTAATATTGCTAGGGTAGTTATTTAATTAGAAAGAGACTAAAGTCCTAAACACACTCCCTTAGAGACTAGAGCATGAGTGGTATGAGCATATGACTTAATCTATAGATGCAAAATCTTTTCAAATTTTATTTCATTTTAGACACATCATTTTGATAGAGGCTTTAGGATTTCTTTTTCCTAAATGCATGATGAAATAGGTTATGGATCAAATCAACAAGAAGAAGGTGTTCTCCACCACAAGGGATGCCCTCATAGGTCAAGCATTTTTTTTATCGTGTAAGGATGGAGCTCCTTCATGTTCAAGAGACAAAGAATATGCATGCATGATGTGAAACATACAACCATATAGCTAAGGGGTTGCTAAATCTTTTAATTATCTTATTTATGTCTTAGGATTTTTGATGAGGTTATGAGTTGTTTAAATTTAGTTATGAGTGATTAGTTGGGTAAAAAGTTATTTTTATTCCTAAGGCCTAATCATCCAAGCCACACATTAAAGCATCAATCATTTAAGAAACTATGAAAAGCATGCCATCCTAATGCACAATGTAAACATAACATCAAAAAATTATATAAACTATCATAAAAGAATAAAAGGCCAATGGCGGTACCACAACCCGAAGAGAGAAAAGATGAATAATTATAATTGTATTAAATGCTATGGGGACTTCTTTCTTTATATCTCCATTTTTTGGTTCCTTTTGATTTTGAAGGTGCTTGCTTCAAAGGCATCAGGGCACCTAGACAAAGCCTTCTGCCACCGCTCATCCTAATCCCCATAGCACCAATCTTAATTCCTGTAAAAACTTACATTTATGTGGGAAAAGAAATCTAACTACACATGCAAGATAAAGGTTTGCTAAATATACGTATAATCCCAAGCATATGTATTTATAATTTAGACTTAGCACCCTACACATGAGTAACTAAGCCCACCTGTCCTAACTTGGATTATGCTTAAGGATTTAAGCAACCTACAAAAAAGAGCATTCACATTTAT
Organism: Cymbidium sinense; assembly: GCA_021442155.1. Taxonomy (NCBI): domain Eukaryota; kingdom Viridiplantae; phylum Streptophyta; class Magnoliopsida; order Asparagales; family Orchidaceae; genus Cymbidium; species Cymbidium sinense. The sequence goes on from JAKCPB010001686.1 coordinate 62,833, forward strand.
TTTAAGCATCCCTTAAGCATAATCCCCATAGAAAACATCATTATTAATATTGGCCTATCATCTAGTCTAAGCATACCAATCTAAAACAATACATCATAAAAACAAAACATACATCACATCATATGCCATCCTAACTTAGAGCTAGAAGTGTTAACTAAATTGTAATATGTGTATTAAGGTTTGTGTGGTAAGTCTTGTTAGGAATTAGTGTTGATTCAATTTAACATGAATTGTAGATTTCACTTGAAGTAGTTTAATTGATTTGAGAATTTTAATTTGTTTTTTCTTTTATTTCATTTTATTACACTTAGAAACTAAGTGTTATGAAGAAAGGAAAAGAGGATTGCCCTCTTTCATCCCTACCTTAAGTCACTTTCTAAAGTATATTAATTTGATTTAGTTCTCTTTAATGAATGGCTTATTAAATGATTTAATTAATGTTTAGGTTCACTTTAAATAATCCTATTCAAAATGAAAGGCATCTTAAGATTAATTTAATTGAATTACTACCAAGATAACATATATGAAATCATTCCTTTCCATCATATGTAACATGCATCTGATTTAATCTTAAGTGTATCTATACATGTAACATATTTTAGCACTTTAAATGATAAATGTATGTGTATGTTTAGAATTCATATTTTATCTGACTAAATTTTTTAAACATATTAATTTAAAACTTTATCCAAATTCTTATACAAAAAGGACATAAGAAATTGCTTTCCTTGGACACACATGGATGTATACATAAATAAGGAAAGAAAACCATGCAAAGATTGTATATTTTTTGATTGAATCATTTATATATGTGAATTAAAGCTCTATCCAAATTCTAATGTTGAAATACATAAGAATGAAATCAAATGGGTACATGCATTGTTAAACTAGAGAAGTGAGGTGATCAAATGACCTCCTTGGGGCTAGCTAAAGCCTCGTGTTCCTGGATGTCCATTATACCCATTACCATTCAATCTTATATAAATCAACACATGAATAGAAAAGAGAACTCAACATTCATACACTTAAGCTATAAGCACATGCATTTCTTATGTATTTATAACTAGCATCATATCACATATTATTATTAATTTAAAATCTTTTGAAAAATACATTTGAATTTAATAGTTTTAATAGTAATGCATATATTAAATTAAATCAACACATGCAAGCTTAAATAAAGGAAATCCATTTTATTTTACTTGATTTTGAAAAGATGGATGCATGAATTCAAATGACATACCAAATTTAACATGATTGGAAAGAGGACAATCAAATATAAGTATGTGATTCATTCAACCAAACTAGTTCTTAAGGACAATCAAATCAAATAAGATTATTTAAAGCAAAAACAAAGCTTCTTTATTAATTAAGTTTTGGATTTGATTTGATTTAAAGAGAGAAGAGAAATAATCACTTGTTGTTTTAAACCCATTCCCACATTATTGGTTTTATTTAAGTTAAGGAAATGTAATTAAGTTGATTTTATGGGTTAATTAAGTTTAACCTTAATTAGATGAATTAATAATCTTACCTATGTCACCTTAAAGTAATTAACTAAATAATTATGAGCCAACATGATATTGGAAAATAAACTTGCAATGATCCTAGGAAATAAAAGGCCAAATGCAATTGGCTCATGATTAATAGTTAATTAGATTAAGGGACTTAATTAATTACTCTTATGGTTTTCCCACACATGTGGACTAACCATAATTTCATTAAACTCTTTAGGTTATTAAACACCCAAAAGATCTACCCGATGATTTAATTAATTAATTGATGTGATTATGATTTCAATTTGATTAAGTGATTTAATTAATTAGTTAAATCATAATTAATTTCATTTTAAAAAGGGTGAAATGAACTAGGAAAGGGGTCCCATATTCTTAGTTCCCTTACTATTGAACAATGATTAATAAACTTAATTAACCAATTTATCACTATTCATGAGATTAATTAATCATTAATTAACTTAAAAGAGTATTTAAGGTTTAATTAGTCAATTTTCTTAATTAAGTGAGCAATAAATCCTAAGAAAATCATAGAAGAAAGAAGTCATCCCATTAAATTAGCCCACAAAATTTGGGATTAATTGCTCAAGTAATTTAGGAGTAATTAAGAAAATTAATTTTGTAATTAAACTTTAATTACTATTCAAAATTAGTTTAGATCATTTTTAATTAATTCTCCTCTAAAATAATTTTAAAATGAGTATTTATTTGCAATTTTTTATTTCTCTATGATTTTTTATGATTTTAAGAAGTTTTATCCATTAAAAATGATTAATTATGCTAATTAAAGCCTAATCAATTACCATGACATGCTAACATAAGCTTTCCACATGGCACATGAGATTGGCTACTTAAAACTTATCCGACTCAAAGACCTACATGGTGGTGGTACACACGCTTTCATATGTCATCGATCTCTATGATTAATCCCACGGCTTAATAAGATTAAATTAGATCGATCTAGTTGATCTAATCATGACCCATTCTAATCATGGAATGGATGGTGCATGATCTAATGTCACATAAGTGAGGAAGAATGGAGTCATCTACCATTACTCACTTCAAGCTTACCTTCTGATCAACTCCAAAAGGATCCCACACCTTACATCGATAGGGGATCCAATCAAGATCACATAAGATGTTTTTCTTCAAAACCTCCAACCCTTTTTTACCTAAGGATCAATTTTGGAGGCATACCTTGCCAAAGCTCAGATCAGTGGCTTGAATAATTGAGGAAGCTTCATATAGTGGAGATGAAGCCCCGTTGAGTAGCAATTGGATAAATTCCTTATTGTTCACTCGGAAGGCCACAAATTGACAATTTGGAGCTCAGCTTTGATTGAAGTCCCACCTTTAGTGCTCAGGAAGCTTGGGAGATGATTTATTCTACTGACGAGGCCTAGAGAAGGTGCATGCAAAGCTAATTTGAGTTTGATGGAGAAATGGGGAAGTTAGAAATGGGAGTGTCCTATTTCGTGATAGAAGGGAATGGCATTTTGATCAAGAATGAGCTTGGGAGCATTGGGAATGGCTCTAGAGGCTCATCTTGGGTAGTTAGGGCTCTAAGTAATGATTTTTGCATGTGTTTGAGTGGAAACAAGGGGTGTATACCTTTTCATCTTGATGGTGAGATCGAGTTTGGCTTCTAGTGGTTATCCGACCATCTGAGGGAGTCGTGGGTGGCAGGGAGGAGGTGAGTTGGCTCGGCTTGGTTGGTTGAAGGTGTGGAGGTAGCTGCCAAAAAGGAATCATGGCTCCAATGGGGAGGGTGAAGTGATTTCACCTCCCATGGGAGATGGCCGACCCAACCACCCCTTGGGTCAGGTTGAGTAGTGTCCTAGGTGCCTAGGTGGACCATTGAGAGAGTACCAAGTGGCCAAGAAATGGAAATGACCACTTACATGGGAAAATTGTCTCATGTGATGCCCTTGACCCAAGCATAGAATGATTGTTTAGCATTGTGTTTTATTTTGGCAGATTTAAAATGAGCCAAAAGTGGGTTAGCCCAAATTTTAAGTCAATTGGAGTTAATTTGGTTAGGTTTGGAAAATTTGACTCATTTAGGTCAAATTAGGTTAGGTTGGGTCAAGTTGACCAATTTATCAAATTGGATCAAACCAAGGGTTGGGCCAAGTTCATATGATCATTTGGGATGTTTTGGTTCAATTGGTTTAGTTTAGATTTGATTTTGGCTCATTTCAATTCATTTGGGTCAAATTAAGTTGACCAATTTGACCAATTGGCCAAATTGGCTTGGGTGTTGTTTGGGTTTAGTTGACCAATTGAAGATGATTATAGGCTTTGGTTTCAATTTTAATTTGGTTTTGACTTAGGCCAAGTTGAACCTTTAGATCAATTTGGGCTAAGTAGGTCAATTGGGTTCAATTGGGTCAAATCATGGCTTTGGTCAAGTTCAACAATCAATTTAGAATGAACTTGAGCCATTAGTTGCAATTAATTTAGTTTATATTTTGATTTGGCCCAATTTGGTCTTTTAAGTCAATTTGGGTCAACTTGAGTCAATAGGGCCAATTGGATTTAGTTTGACTCAATTGAAGGTCAAGTCATATTCAAATATTGAATTTGATTTGGTATGAATCATTGGTTTTAAAGGATTTGGATTAGGTTGCTAGTTTGGGTTCATATGGGTTAAGGGGTTGACTCTGGAAAATTACCAAGTTGACTTGGTTTGACCCAATTTGTGATAATTGATCAACCTAGGGTGATCAACAATCATGATGGGAGGTTTTGATGGGCTTGGTTCAATTCAATTTGGGTAGGATTAGAACTTGGCTCAGATAGGTCAAATTGGCCACTTTGGGTCAAGTGGACCACTTTGGGTTGAGTTTTATTTAGTTGAGTTTATATATAGATTTGGGATTGATATATAAATTCAATTGCAATTGGCTTGGGTTCAAATGGGTTTTGGTTCATTTGAACATTTCAAGTTAAAATGGTTAAGTTGGGTTTAACTTGGGTTGATTTTGGTTTGGCTTGATGATTGTAGATTTTATTTATATTTGTGAATATGATTGAAGGTATGATTGATTCATGAGAAAATCAATTAAATTTGGGTTTTGGAATGAAGGAATTTGGCAAAGTCATGGAGTTGGGTCATGTGGCTTAGGTTTGGATTTTGATTTGGATTGATTTAGTTTTGATGATTTAAATGTTTATTTTTTTTAAATTTGTGAAGATGAATGAAAATATGATTGATTTGTGAGAAAATTAATTGAGTTTGACTTGATTTGCATTAAGATTTTGCTAAGTCCATGAGATAAGTCATATGGCTTAGGAAGTGTTTTGATTTAATTTGATTTAGTTTGATTTAGTTTGATCATTTGAATGTAGATTTGATTTATATTTAGGAAGATGATTGAAGATATAAATTGATTATGAAAAAATCATTGATTTTGGATTGATTTGGACTAAGATTTTGCTAAGTCCGTGGATAGGTCATATGGAAGGGGTTTCAAGTTTGGATTTGATCATGGGCTTCAATCATTTGGTTTTGGAATTTGGGTTTGGATTTGGATTTGAATTAGATGTTTGAATTAAACTTGAGGTTTGGTTTGAGAAGGTGAACATGGATTGGATTTGGGTTGTAGGGTAGGTGGATTATCCTAATCCCTAAGGCATAATCTAATCCTATGGTTAACCCTTCTAAGTCTTTAGGCTTAGGTTAAGTGTTTACATAATTGTTAGAAGTGTCTTATGACTACGTATGTCTTAGTGTCTAGAAGACTCCTAAGTCTAAGATGGGAAGATTGAATTCGCAATTCAAAAGTGAGGCTAATGGGCCTTAGGCTCCATAGTGTTGCTCAAAGGTTCTTTCTGGGAGCATCATCCTCAAGTCAAGAAGTTGATGTAGAACTTGAGGATGATTCATATAAATATTTAATAGAATTACCTTTTCATTGGTACTTTCCTTTGTGTTCATAATTTAGTAAAGAAAGGGTTAATCCCACATACTTGGTCAAAGCCTATACTACATCAAAAAAATATGGAAAAAAATGTAAAAGCTCTCAATCAAGACGATAAGGATTCGATAGTGGGTCCAATCGATGATCACTACCTAGTCATCACCAATCATTTGAATCTGATAGTTCTTTTCAAATCACATTATCTCATGAGGAGCTATGCTTAGAAACTTGATGATCCAGATGATTTTGAAGTCAAAGATGCACAAGTTCAAAGAAGAGATCAAGTCAACCATCGATGAGTTGAAGGAAATCAACTTAGGAACTGAAGTAGATCCATGGTGACATACATTACTTCTTTATTGAATGAAATTGAAACCAATGACTTAGTTAGGCTATTGACTGAGTTTAAAAACTTCTTTGCATGGATTTATGAAGAGATGCCTGGATTTGCTCCTGATGTTGCAGTCCATAAAATAGTACTGGAGCCTACTGCTAACCCTATCAAACAAGCACCTAAATGCATGCATTAGACATAGAACAATAGGTCATTTATAAAGTAAAGAAACTTATCGATGACTTCATCGGAAGAAAAATACCCTACCTGGTTAACTTGCATCATCGTAGTTAAGAAAAAGAATGGCCAAATTCACATATGCATCAATTTTAGGGATTTAAATAAGGCATGTCCAAAAGATGAATTTACATTACCAATCTTGGAGCTGATGGTGGACATTTCCTCATCTCATGTAGTCTTCTTTCATGGATGGCTCATTTGGATATAACCAAATAAAGATGGCCCCAAGATGAAAGAAACACTATTAGAACCTCGAATAATCTATTGCTATAAGGTCATGTCTTTTAGCCTTAAAATGCTAGTTCTATGCTGCTATGACTCAATCCGATGAACTCATTCATCATCAAGTTGAGTGCTATGTCGATGTTCTCTCATCAAAAGTAGAGAAAAGGAATTCCATTTCTTTGACTTCATAGTGTTTTTTGAATAGTTAAGACAATTTAACCCCAAAATGAACCCCCTCAAGTGTGCATTCAGAGTAGCTTCAAGGAAATTCCTTGGTTTTGTACGACAGGGAATCAAAATTGTTCTAGAGAAGATTAAGGCGATATTAGAAATTATACCCCCTAAAAGTTTAACTCAAGTTAGATCATTCCAATGTCGATTGGTGTATCTAAGATTCTTTATATCTAACTTATCGAGAAAATGTCAACTATTCTTGGCACTTTTCAAAAGGGATGCCAAGTTCAAGTGGGATTGTAAGTCTAAGCATGCCTTCGAAGACATCAAGCATTACCTGATGATGTTGACTGTTATAGCTGCCCTTATCCCGAGCAAGACACTCATACATTACATTGCTGCATTAGATGACTCGCTTGGTGCATTGTTGGCCCAAGCTAATGATAAGGGGAAGGAAAACACACTCTACTACCTCAGCCATCGTATAATCCTAGTTGAGGCTAATTATCCACCCATTGAGAAGCATTTCCTAGCTTTAATCTTTATATCCTAAAAGTTATAACACTACATGCTTCCTTATAATGTGAACTTAATCTCTAGGATCAATCCACTATAGTATCTCTTGACATGACTGACAATATCTAGACAATTGGCACGATGGTCCATGATCCTCTCACAGTTTGACATTACCTTATTACCCCTCTGTGCAGTGAAAGGATAAGCGCTAGCAGATTTCTTAGCAACACACTCACTTCCTACTGACTCTCTGCTTAGTGATGATTTCTGTAATGAACAAATCATAAACTTAGGGGATACTCGCATTCATTGTGGGGAGATGTACTTTGATGGTATAGCTTCTTCTCAAAGAGGACAAGAACCACAATCTACTATTCTAGAAATACATGAGTTAGAATAATTCTCTTAACTCTGATGTGATGAGATTCTCAAATCATCTATCTAATACTTGCACCAACAATGAAGCCGAATATGAGGCTCTAAGTGCTAGTTTAGAGTTTACACTAAGCATCCAAAACATTAATATCTTCATAGGATTATCAGCTAGTTATCAACCAAATCACTGGATCCTATAAGGTTATAAAGCCCAAGCTCCATCACTACCACAAGTACACCATGGAGTTGTTGGCCCAAATCATAGAGGTTACGATTTATAGGATTCTTCAAGGAGAGAATGTTGTAGCATATGCTTTAGCCAAAATAGATAAATCTTATTCCTTATTGATATTGAACTCATCAAATAGTACTCTCTTGAAGAGGAGGTTGCCATTACCAAGATAAACAAGGAGTTAGATTGGAGGCAACCATTCACGGATAACCTAAATAAAGGTAAACAACCTCAAGAGAAGTCCCAAGCCCATCAGATGAAGCAAAGAGCACCTTCCTATGCTCTTGTGGATGGTGTCTTTTGAGTTCTTATGATCATATGTGGTTATCTTATTTAGATAAGAATAAAGAACGTAAGATCGTGACTGAGGTACACTTAAGATTATATGGTGCCAACCAATCCGGTCCAAAGATGAAAGCCAAGATCAAGAGACTAGGATACTATTGCGATCAAAGATTACATAGATATGACTACGATGCCACCAATGTCAAATACATGGTCCTACACCAACCACCCAACATTCTACATCCTACATTGGCCTCATGGCCATTCAAGTGTTGGGGTACATAGTTTCGATTGATCCTCCTTCTTCCAAGGGTCATTGGTTCATCTTACTTTTTCCAAATGGGCAAGGTGATTCTACTTGAGAGGTCATAGCTTAGCATCTAGTTTTTTAAGAACTATATCTTATATAGGCGAGTACCTTAATGAATTATATCGATAATGGTACCGCATTTAAAAGCATTGAGATCAAAAACTTTTCACGGAGACATGTAATAGATTAGATATTCTACCATCAACTACATGAGGGAAACAATTTAGAAGCCTTCAATAAAAATCTCATCCAAATACAAAAGAAGATACTCGATAAAAATAAGCAATAATGGCATGAGCAATTAGTTGAAGCCTTGTGGGCCTACCACACCACATATAGAACTCCAATTCAGTCTACTCCTTTCTCCTTAGTGTATGGGTCTGAAGCTATTCTACCATTAGAAGTCTCCATAGTGGGTAGCAAGATCATAATAAAGCGTAATACCAAGTGGGTTAGAAGAGCTCAAAGGTTTGGAGAGAGATGCTTGGGCATGCCAAAACCTCGAGTTGTACAAAGCTAAAATGATTCAAGCTCACAACAAGTTGGTCCATCCTAGAGCTTATTTTAATTCTACAAAGATAGATTGTTGCCCGTCGTATGATGGGAGGCAAGTTTGAACCCACTTGGGAAGGCCCTTTTATCATAGAGAAGGCCTACCAAGGAGGATCTTATCAGCTTATTAATCATAAGGGAGAGCACCCAATGCTTCCAATCAATGGGCTCTACTTAAATAAATATTATAAATCATGTTTAAAAATAATTATCATAAATGAAATTTCCATTTTGAATTCAATCTCTTCCATGTTAAAAGTATTCTGTTTGTGAATCTTCCATGATGTGTTTAGGGTAGGTGTAAGGAACCCGACATCCTATCCTTCATCGACACAAAAACACAAACTATCCATAAACATATAAAATAAACACATATATTTTTTCTTGGCTACTCTGAGTTGAGATAACCAACCTCACTCAAGAGCTACTCTAGGTCGGACGTATACTGCTATAGTGTGTCACTCTAGTGGTCTTCTTACTTTGGAGGATGTAAGTCTGCTATGCTTTCCTTCCTTACTTGCCCACTGCACACCGATGAGTGCCTTGTTAGTTTGGTAGGCATTTACTACATGGCCGGTAAGTTACCTCATGTTGGCTTCATTTAAGAGGATGTGAGTCGACTATGCTTTCTTCTCGAATTAGCCATCGTGCGCTAACTAGTTGAGAATGTTTGAGGTTTAGGAAAAGTCCCCTAGTGACTACTTCCTCCTCGCTTCAAGTCCGGGTCCATCCTTCCTCGTGCTTCCCGCTAGTGCTCTAGGTCAAATAACATTTATCCCTGATGAGACTATCCTAATGATCCCACTTGGAAAGTTGTAAGACTACACGCTTTCTTTCTAGATTGATCATTGGACACTGACAAGCACCTTAGGTTGGTTGGTTCTCACTATGCTGATGGATACATCACTCATGTTGATAGATACACCTTAAGTTGCTTGTTCTCGCACCTTAGGATACACCACTCTTTGAAGATGTAAGTCTGCTACACTTTCTACTTGAGTTGGCCACCGTACACCTATAGGCTTTTTTTAGGGCTCAGGATTATGCCCCTCGTAGCACCACCCCTGTGGCACTATATTTAAATCACATCCTTTGTGACCCCATTTAGACACTACCCAAGTTACTATTAGATTAGATAGTTCCCCTTTTCTAGTAACCACCCTTGTGGTTGGAGAATCTATCCTATGGATGTGCAGATTATCCCTTGATCTAGTAAATTTGAGATATGTCAAGGCTGACAAAGCCCCTTCTCAGTGTGGTCCCTCGCATACCAACAGGGTCCACATAAACATATAAACAAAATATATATTCACTTGTGGATTTGGAGGACATGCCTAGTGGTACCTTTTCCAAGTAGGCATCCTATCTTTAGGACAATGTCAAAGAAAACTCCCAATAAGAATCATCCGACTATTCTGAGTTGATATAAGTCCCCAACAACATTCACTCAGTTCTAAGTCGAAGTTCAATTTATTATGCTACCAACAAGTCACCCGCTTGTTCCATTCTTTAGAAGATGTAAGCCTGCTATGCCTTTTCCTAGCACAGTCATTGCACACTAAAAGAAAACCCCTTAAGTTGGCTAGCTTTACCCCATTGCCAGTAGACTATCTATTTGGATTTATAAATTTGAGATAGGACAAGTCTGATATAGCTCCTTCTCAGTGGGTCCATCGCACACTAACATGGTTCATAAATTAAACTGATCAAATTTGATCAAGCTCACATCCCCAGTGGATATGCCCTCAAGTCAAAATCAAAATAACCAAACAAAACATATCAAATCACATGAAATTAAAAATTAATCATAGCTACTTTGAGTTGACATAAGTCCTCACAATTCACTCATTAGTCATCCTAGGTCAAGTTTGATTTGTTGTGCATCCAACAAGTCATGGTTGTTCCTCTTTAAGATGTAAGTCTTCTATGCTTCTTTCTAGCATAGTTGCACCAAAGGCAACCCCTTAGGTTGGCTAGCTCTACCACACCGGTAGACTATCCCTTTAGATTTGTAAACATAAAGTAGGTCAAGGCTGATATAGCCCCATCTTAGTTGGTCCATCGCACACCAATAGGGTCCATACATTAACTCAGATTAAATTAAACCCAATTTTTCCAGTGGAGTTAAATCACACCCTTCTCCTGGAGCCTCAAATCATATATAAACAAGTCAAGCAAGCAAATCAAATTCAACCAACCTCTAGTGGAGCCAAATTAAACCAACTCCCCAATAGAGTTTAAATCAAGTCCAACCAAACTCTTATTCCCAATGGATACATCCCTAAATAAATCTATGAAATCAAACTAAAATCCCCCCCTGGATAGCTCAAACCTGCTTCCCTAGTGGAAGGTTCATATACCCGATCCCAATGGACTCGAGCCCATATCTCTAGTAGATATGCCTCCACATCAATTAAAATAAAATAAATTAAGTTGATTCGATCTTAATCCCTAGTGGATTATAGATTCCTATCCCCAATGGATCTTCTTTCCATAAATCATATAATCAAATCAAATTTAAACCTTATCCCTAATAGATTTTCTTCTTCCATGCCCTCAACATAGACCCCTCACATGTCATGTATAATTCATGTGTGATCCCTAGTGGATCTCCTCCATGTCCTTGACATGGAATTCTCATCAAATCTTATTTCTTCTCTTATGGACACCTTTAATACTTCAACCAAAAGATTAGTATTCATTCAAATTACATCATCTTAACATTATAATCAACATTTTATGATTTGTTCTGGTGCAAGCTCCAATAACTATACATTATCATGCTAAACATATTATAGGGTTAATTAACACACTATATTATATTATGATATATGATGTTATATTATAATTTGCAAATAATATAATACTAACATTATTACACTCATTAGAATCAATTAAAAGAATAAATAACAAAATTTATCAAAATATGAATAATGTTCATTTTGGATGTAAAATTAATATTTTTCTATTAAATGGTACAAAATAGCATAATTTTTGTGTTACTTGGTGTTAATTTGGCCAAATTCTTCCATCTCAACCTTCAAATTAACATTTTTGTGAGTTTTGACAATGTATTATAACAAAAGTAAAACATACTAAAATGTACAATAACATAACACACACCCATTCATATATATATATATATATATATATATATATAAGTTATATTGTTATGTACATTATATTTTAATATGCGTTCATATCATATATTATCTAACATTACGCCTTAAAATAAATCACTTGAAACAAAAAATATGTAAAATTTGGTTGAAAAATGAACATTATTTGGGATGTAAAATTCCATTCTTTAGATTAAATGACACACCATAGCACACCCCCAATGTTGTTCCATAAAGCTTTCCTTAAATTTGGCCAAATCCCATCATCTCGCCTATAAGTTTTTATGAATTATACTAGTATAAACTCTACTACATCATACTATAACAAAATAAAATATGCTAAACAACAAGTAGTAATACACAATCATATTATAATCCATGATGCTACACTATGTTATCATCCTATATTATGATACACTATAATATTATATTATACTATATTGAATATCACATCATAAGGGATTGCTTATATAAAATCATAAAATTAGTTCAAATAAAAAACTATATATTTTAGTCATCACTTACATATTTTAAATTAAACAATATATTATTATGCCATGCTCTACCTATTATGAATTTGGCCAAATTCCACCATTTTAAAGTATAAATAAACATTTTTATAAATAATCCTAGTGTAGGCTTGACTAAATGATTGTAAAATACTAAAAGAATTTAAAATGTGCAGAATAATATATTATGATATATGATGTTATACTATGCTACAACATTTAATATTTATTTGGAACATAAAATCTTACTTTCTAGACTACAAGTGGCATAGCTCAACTTTGGTACTACAACTTAATTCCCACTTCAAATTTAACAAATTTCATCATCTAGTTTATTAAATCAACATTTATGATTTATATTAATATAGACTATAGGGCACAATACCATAATATGCTAAAAAATTTAAAAACATCTTATAACATCCAAAAACACATCACTACATACTTAAATATATGATGCTACATTACACTATAATATATGGTATTATAATATGATTTAGGGTTAGGGTTTAGGGTATTCAAATCTCTAATAGGGAAAGTCTCTTGAAGACATTTTCTTTAGCTACCATAACTATGTTAGGATTAGGACATTCTTTAGATCTACTCTAAATGACATTTTATCCATAATTTAGGGCTTAGGGTTAGTTTAGAGTTTAGGGTTTATGGTTTAGGGTTTTTTTAGGGGTTAAGGTTTGGGGTTTATGGTTTAGGGTTTAGGGTTGTAGGTTTTAAGGTTTAAGGTTTAGGATTTAGGGTTTAGGATTTAGGGTTTTAGGATTTAGGGTTTAGGGTTTAGGCTTTAGGGTTTAATGTTTATGGTTTAGGGTTTTTAGGTTTTAGGGTTTATTATTTATGATTTACAGTTTAGGTTTTAGGTTTAGGGATTATGTTTTAGTTTAGGGTTTAGGGTTTATTTTTTTTAATAAAGAACAAATTCAGATTCAATATTTCTTATTTTTGATTTCATCAACAGAGTAGCACCCCAAGTTCCTTAAGACACAGGAAACAACATAAATAAAAAATGAGTACCCATAGAGAAAATCAAAAACACTAGATAAGTGGAACTGTTTCTTCTATAAAGATAGCCCATAAGTGATTGGCTATTTTTCAATTTCTCCAGCCCCATCAAAACCACCCATGTCTCTCTCAAGTAGGGATCCACCATCATATCCATGATCTCTCCTCTGCCACCACCATAGTTGTAACCTCCATCGCCTCCCACCTCCAGCACCACCACTCTAACCACCTCCATATCCACCACCTCAAGATCCCCACCACCATAATGATAACTATCGCCTACCTTGCCTCCACTACTAGATTTAGACTTTTAGTGATGATGTTTGTCAAGGTTCTAACCATTCTGGGTTTGGTTGGTAGTTTGTTTAGTTTTATAAGGTTAGGTTGGGGTTTAGGGTTTAGGGGTTTAGGTTTTAGGATTTTAGGGATTAGGGTTTAGGGTTTAAGATTTAGTGTTTAGGTTTTGGGTTTAGTGTTTGGCTTTGTGGTTTAGTTAGGTTTAGGTAGTTTAGGTTTGGGTTTAAGGTTTGTTGGTTTTTTTTTTGTGGTGTGGGTCATGGTAGGTTTAGGTATAGTAGTGGAGGTTTAGGAGTTTAGGGCCCAGGGCCTTGGTTTTAGGGTCAGTGGCCTGTGGTTTAGGTTTAGGTGTGGGCTCAGTTTTAGGGTTCAGGTTTGGGCCAGGTTGGGAGGTTTGGGTTTAGGTTGGCCTGGATTAGGAGTTTATTTAGGCTCAGCATTTTTAATCATACAAATGGTATATAGTTATTTTATTATTTAGAGTTTAGGGTTTTAAGTTTTTTGGGTATGATTGGGTAGGAGGGTAGGGTAGGGTTTAGGCTCAGTTATTTAGGATTTGGTAAGATATGGTTTAGTTTAGGTTTATTAAGAGAGGTTTAGCTTTATTTAGTTTATTTATTATTTATTTTAGTTTATTTTATTTTTTTATTTAGGTTTATTTTATTTATTTAGTTTATTTATTTATTTTTATTTTTTTATTCTTTTTAGGTTTATGTTTATTTTATTTTTAGTTTATTTATTTTTTATTTTTATTTTTTTATTTTATTTTTTATGTTTTTATTTAGTTTTATTTTAGGTTTATTTTATTTACATTTAGTTTTTTTTTATTTGGTTTATTTTAGGTTTATTTTATTTATATTAGTTTAGGTTTTATTTTATTTTATTTTATTTTGGTTTAGATTTAAGTTTAGGTTTAGGTTTTAGTTTAGATTTTTATTTTCTTTATTTATTTTATTCATTTAGGTTTAGGTTTTTTAATTTTATTTTAGGTTTTATTTAGTTTAAGTTTAGTATATTTTTTAGAGTTTAGGAGTTTAGGTTTAGGGTTTAGGGTTTAGGGTTTAGGGTTTTGGCTAGGTTTAGGTTGTAGGTTTAGGTTTAGGGTTGTAGGTTTTGAGTTTAGAGTTTAGGTTTTAGGATTTAGGGTTAGTTAGGGTTTAGGAGGTGAGCCTGAAAGATTGGGATTTATAAAACCAAAAACATACCAAAAAAAATATAAATAGAGAGTCGAGAAGATTGGGATTATAACATTAGTTATGGTTGAAATTAAATTGTTGTTAAAAAATACTTGTCTTTATCAAGATCATTTAGAGTTTAACTTGCTAAACCAAAAAAACCAAAATTATAAATGAGTACATGAACAAATTTGAAGTATTATTGTTATCTTCTAAAATTAGGGAAAGATTAAACTAATGTTGTTTAGGTTTAGATCGACTTAAACTTAAACTTAAGACACTACATAAAAATTAATTTGCATGTTGATTTTGAAGAAACTTTAGATTTCAAATAACATCAAAAAATTCTTGCACCTAATAGAATGTCATCAAATGTAAGAATTATTCTTTCCACCATTAAATCATATAAAAATGAATACATCTAATTGAAGTAACACTACTACCAATAAAAAGAAATAAAAAATGATAGATACTAAATTGGGATCGAAAATCTCTCTTAAATCAAATTTTAGATGTCAGGAAAAAATCTATGAGTGCCCTAAATCTCTCACAACACTACGCCAGCTATTTCTAAGCATTAACTTCGGAGTTTTACTTGAGCTTTCTTGCTTTATGTTGAACTGAATTATTTGTTAGATTATGTTGCAACGTTGAGTCTCAAAGTAGGAGAGCTATAGTTCTGGAAATCTCTGTGCAGAGATATTGAGTTTGGATTATTCCTGTTACACACTACTTATCAAGAGATTTTGTCAGATAAAATCACTATTATAAAAATCTCATGCAATAATACTTTGCATCAAGTCTCCCTAATTTGTAAAGATCTCAAGCATTGCCTTAAAGCATTGAAATCCTACTAAAGAGAGATTTTTAAAGCACAAATTTAGCTCCTTGACATATTTGCTAAATCGAAAGAGCTGTAGTTTAGGTTCATTTTATTTTTATTTTAGATTTTGGTTTTTTTTTAGTTTAGGGTTTGGATTTTATTTTTTATTTATTTTTTGGTTTTATTTTTATTTTTAGGTTTAAGTTTTTATATAGTTTTATTTTATTTTATTTTATTTTAGGTTTAGTTTTATTTTATTTAGCTTTTTATTTTTTTAGTTTAGTTTACATTTTTATTTATTTTATTTTAGTTGAGTTTTTACTTTTTTTTTCAGGTTTAGGTTTAGGTTTAGGTTTAGGTTTTAGTTTATGTTTTTATTTTATTTTATTTTATTATTTTATTTTATTTTATGTTTTTTTAATTATTTTATTTTTAGGTTTTAATTAGTTTAGGTTTAGGTTTTAGGTTTTTAGTGTTTAGGGTTTAGCATTTAGGGTTTAGGATTTATGGTTTGGGTTTAGGGTTTAGGGTGTAAGGTTTAGGGTTTAAGTTTTAGTTTAGGGTTTAGGGTTTAAGGTTTTATTTTTAAATGAGAATAAATTCATTCAACATTTCTTCTTTTAATTTCAAACCAAGTAGCATCCCAAGTATTATAAGACACAAGCATACATAGATCAAAATGAGCACCCATAGAAAATTAAAACCTTAGATAAGTAGAACCATCTTACTATAATACACAGTTCCATATGAAGTTGATCGATCGACCATTCTTCAATTTCTCCAGTTCCCTTTAGAACCACCCCCGCCTCTCAAGAAGCAGGATCTGCCATCATATCCCTAATCTATCTCTCCTCCATAACCATAATTGTAACATCCATCGCTCCTCCAGCCTCCATAACCACCAATTCTCTAATCACCACCTCTATATCCACAAACACCTTCAGATCCCCCCACCCCATTGGATAACTGCCGCCTCGACCTTCACCTCCACCACCATATCTTGACTGAGCTTAATTGATGGTGATGTTTCTGTCATCAAGGCTCTGCCCATTCTTAAGGTTTAGGGTTAGTTTAGGGTTTAAGATTTTTTTTAATAGAGGACAAATTCAGATTTAACATTTCTTCTATTTGACTTCATCAACCAGTCACCCCAAGTTTTCTAAGACAGTTTAATGATATTAATAAAAAAAATATAGAGCAAATCAAAACCCTAGATAAGTAAATTGTCTCAACTATAAAGACATAGTTCCATAAGCAAATTGATCATTCGGCCATTCTTCGCCAGACCCATCAAGCTCTCAACTAGCTGACCGCCATCATATCCCCGTTCTCTCCCTCCACAGCCACCATGATTGTAACCTCTACCACTCCTCCCTCATCCATAACCACCACTGCTCTAACCAGCACCTCCATATCCACCATCACCTCTAGATCCCCCACCACTATTATGATAATGTTTCGCTTTGCCTCCACCACTAGATCTGAGAGCCTAGTTGATGTTCCAATCTCCAAGGTTCTTCCCATTCTTAGGTTTAGGTTTTTAAGGTTTAGGGTTAGTTTAAGGTTTAGGTTTAAACTTTATTTTAATAGAAGATAAATTTAGATTCCTTTTAATTTCATCAACCAAGAAGCACTCTAAGTTTTCTCAGACACAAGTGATGACATAGATTAAAAATGAGCAGCCATAGAGCAAATAAAAAACCCTATATAAATAGAATCGTCTCTACCATAAAGACACAGTTCCATAAGCAGTAGATCGAATCAGACATTCTTCAGTCCCTCCAGTTCCCATCAAAACCACCCCTTCCTCTCGAGTAGCGGGATTTTCCATCATATCCCCGATCTCTCCATTTGCCACCACCACGACTGTAACCTCCATCACACCTCCCACCTCAATAACCACCACCGCTCTGACCACCACCTCCATATCCACCAGTACCACCAGATCCCCCACCATAATTGTGATAATCACCACCGCCTCCTGCTAGATCTAGATCTCACCATGATGATGTTCATGTCAAGGTTCTACCCATTCTTAACATTTAGGGTAGTGGTAGTTTAGTTTAGGTTGGATTTGGATTTAGGTTTAGGTTTAGCATTTAGGTTTATGATTTGGGGTTTAGGTTTAGGGTTTAGTGGTTTGTGGTTTAGGGTTTAGGTTGTGAGTTTAGGTTTAGGGGTGTGGTATCATTTAGGGTTTTAAGGTTAATGATTTAAGGGTTGTAAGTTTAGTGGTTAGGTTTAGGTTTAGGGTTTAGGGATTTAGTTTTATGATTTTTTCTTAAATTAACCAAACCAAGTAGGTTTAGGTTTATTTATTTTATTTGAGTTTATTTTATTTTTATTTTATTTTATTTATTTTATTTTTTTTAGTTTATTTTTATTTATTTTTTGTTTTATATTTTTTAGTTGCATTTTATTTTTTTATTTTAGGTTTAGGTTTTATTCTTTATTTTAAGTTTAGCTTAGGTTTTTTATTTTATTTTTAGGTTTAGGTTTTAGGTTTTATTTTTTTTGGTTTATTTCTAAGTTTTATTTTTAGTTTAGGTTTAGCTTATTTTAGTTTATATTTATTTTATTTTATTTAGTTTATTTTAAGTTTAGGTTTAGGATTTATTTATTTTTATTTAGGTTTAGGTTTATTTTAGTTTATTTATTTTATTTTTATTTTAGTTTTAGATTTTTTTTATTTTAGGGTTTTGGTTTTATTATTTATTTATTTTTTAGTTTTATTTTTTGGTTTATTTTTTAGGTTTAGATTTTTATTTAGTTTTTATTTTGTTTTATTTTAAATTTATTTGATTTTTATTTTAGGTTTAGTTTTTATTTAATTCAAGTTTTTTATTTATTTAGTTTAGTTTAGGTTTTATTTATTTTATTTTAGTTTAGTTTTTATTTTATTTTATTTAGGTTTAGTTTAGGTTTAAGTTTTAGTTTATGTTTTACTTTATTTTATTTTTTTTTTATTTTACTTTCATTTATATTTTTATATTTTATTTTAGTTTTATTTAGTTTAGGTTTTAAGCTTTTAGGGTTTAGGTTTAGGGTTTATGGTTTAGGTTTGGGGTTTAGGGTTTAAGGTTTAGGTTTAAGGTTTTATTTTTTTAATAGAGTCCAAATTCATATTCAACATTTCTTCTGATTGATTTCATGAACCAATTAGCACCCCAAGTATTCAACACGCAAGCGATGACATAGATATAAAAATGAGCACCCATAGAGGAAATCAAAAACCCTAGATAAGTAGAACCATCTTTTCTATAAAGACATAGTTCAACATGTAGTAGATTGGATCGGTCATTCTTTAGTTCTCTAGTTCCCATCAAACCAACCCTGCCTCTCAGTGTGATCCATCATATCCCACTCTCCTCCCACCACCACAACCTCCATCTCTCCTCCTCCATAACCACGGCTCCAACCACCACCTCCATAACCACCAGCACCTCTAGATCCCCCACCACCACTGCGATAACTACCACCCCTGCCTTCATTTCCACTGCCAGATCTAAATTGAGCCTAGTTGATGGTGATGTTCCTAACATCAAGGTTCTACCCATTCACATTGTTTAGGGTTAGTTTAGGGTTAAGGGTTTAGGGTTGTAAGTTTTAGGGTTTAGAGTTTATGGTTTATTTTAGAATGGGTTTTAGGGGTTTAGGTTTAGAGTTTATAGGGTTTACAGTTTTAGGGTTGTGTTTAGTTTAGGGTTTAGTTAGTAGGTTTGTGGGCTAGGATTTAGGGTTAGAGTTTTAAAATTAAGTAAACGTAGCTTTATTTATTTAGTTTTATTTATTTAGTTTATTTTATTTTATTTTTTATTTAGTTTAGTTTATTTTATTTGGTTTTATTTTAGTTTAGGTTTTTATTTTAATTTATTTTAGGTTTAGGTTTAGTTGAGTTAAGTTTATCTTTATTTTATTTTAAGTTTAGGTTTTATTTTATATTTAGGTTTAGTTTAGTTTTATTTTATTTTTTAAGGTTTAGGTTTAGGTTTTATTTTAGGTTCATTATAGGTTTTATTTTTTAGTTTAGGTTTAGGTTTATTTTTAGTTTATTTTATTTTATTTAGTTTAGGTTTGGGTTTAGGTTTAGTTTATTTTAGGTTTAGGTTTATGATTATTTTATTTTAGTTTAAGTTTAGGTTTATTTTTGTTTGTTTATTTTATTTTTATTTTAGGTTTAGGTTTTCTAAGTTTAGTGTTTAGGTTTTTTTTTTTGGTTTTATATTTAGGTTTATCTTTTAGATTTGGGTTTTTATTTAGTATTAATTTTAATATATTTTAGGTTTATTTTATTTTTATTTTAGGTTCAGTTTTTATTTTATTTCAACTTTTTATTTTTTAGTTTAGTTTATGTTTTTATTATATTTAGGTTTAGGTTTTTATTTAGTTTTTATTTTATTTTATTTTAGGTTTATTTTATTTTTATTTTACATTTAGTTTTTTTATTTAGGTTTTTACCATTAGGTATATTTTATTTTTAGTTTAGGTTTTATTTATTTTTTATTTTAGTTTTTTTTTATTTTTTTATTTTTTAGGTTTAGGTTTTTACATTTGTATTTATTTATTTATTTATTTTTAGATTTTTTTTAATTAATTTATTTTAATTTTATTTATTTTAGGTTTATGTTTTAGGATTTGTGTTTAGGATATATGGTTTAAGGGTTTAGGATTTAGGGTTTAGGTTTTTTTCTTTATGTTTTAATATTTTATATTTTATTTTTTTATAATTAAGTAAAATGGTAGGCAGGTGGTTTACATATGGTTTTTTAGGGTTTAGGGTTTTAGGGTTTATGTTTTTAGGGTTTAGGGTTAGGATTAAGTTTTTAGGTTTAGGTTTTAGGGTTTAGAGTTTGGGTTTAGGTTTGGGGTTTAGGGTTTAGCATTTAGGGTTTAGAGTTTAGGGTTTAGGGTTTATGGTTTTGGGGTTTAGGGATTAAGGTTTATGGTTTTATGGTTTTATGTTTAGGGTTTTTAGGGTTTAGGGTTTTTTCTTTTTTTGATAGAGAATAATTTTAGATTCAGTATTTTTTGTTGTCAATTTCATCAACCAAGTAACACACCAAGTTTTCTAAGACACAAGTGATGATATGGAAAAAAAATGAGCACACACAGAGCAAGTTAAAAACCCTAAATAACTAGAACCGTCTCTACTATAAATGCATAGTTCCATAAGAAGTAGATCGTACTCATGTAATTAGATCCACCATCATATCTCTAATCTTTCCCTTCACAATAACCATGGCTGTAACCTCCTTCGCTCTTCCTGCCTCAATAACCACCACTCTAACCACCACCTCCATATCCGCCAAAGACCTCATCCCCACCACCACCGCGATAATAATCATCGAACCTCCTTCGCCTCCACCATCTGAGATTGATGATAATTTTCTTATCGCCAAGGTTTTACCCACTCTTATTTTAGTTTAGGTTTTAGTTGGTTAGTTTAGGGTTTAAGTTTATTTTTAGTTTTATTTAGTTACTTTAGGTTTGGGTGTAGGGTTTGGGGTTTAGGGTTTAAGGTTTAGGTTATGGTTTAGGGATTAGGGTTTAGGGTTTAGGGTTTAGGGATGTAAGTATAGGGTTTAGGGTTTAGTCTTTAGGATTTAGGGTTTAAGGTTTTTTTTATTAAATTAAGTAAACTAGTAGGCTTAAGTTTATTTAGTATATTAAGTTTATTTTTTTATGTTAGTTTACTTTATTTTTTATTTTTATTTTAGTTTATTTTATTTTATTTATTTTATTTTATTTTAGGTTTATTTATTTTAGGCATTTTATTAGGTTTATTTTAATTTTAGTTTATTTAGGTTTTTTTTTATTTTATTTTATTTTATTATTTTTTTAGGTCCAGAGTCAGCCATAGTTTAAGCCTTATCTTTATCTTATCTTATATTATTTAGGTTCAACCTTTAATTATCTTATTCTAGGTTTATTTATTTAGGTTTAGGTTAAGTTGGCTCAGTTTGGGTGGGTGGGCCCAGGCCTTTCTTAGGGTTTAGAGCCCAGGGTTTTAGCTCAGGCCCAACATTTAGTTTAGGTCAGCTTGTGGATCTAGCATTTAGGTCAGGTTTTAAGCTAGGGCTCAGGCAGTAGTTTAGCTCAGGCAGTGTGGCCTGGGGAAAGGTTTTGGGGTCAGAGAGCTCTGGGTAGGCCCAGGTGAGCCTAGGGTTTGGGCCTTTATTTTAGGTTTAGGTTAGGTAAGCCTCATAGTTAGTAGGGTTTGTCAGGTACAGTGTAGGCCCAGGGTCAGTTTAGGTTTTTGTGGTTTAAGGTATGTGGTTTAGGATTTAGTTTGTATTTAGTTTTGGATTTATTTAGTTTAGTTTATTTAATTTAGTTTATTTTTATTATTTATTTAGTTTAGGTGTTTATTTGTCATTTTATCTGAATTTAATTCTTTAAGTTTAGGTTTTACTTTTATTTTAGGTTTGTTTAGTTTTATTTTATTTTAGGTTTAATTTTTGGTTTTCTTTAGGTATTATTTAAGTTTTAGTTTAGGTAGTTTATTTATTTTAGTTTATTTTATTTAATTTAGTTTTAGGTTTAGATATCCAGGTTCAAGTTTTATTTTAGTTTATTTTATTTTAGGTTGGTTTTAATTTATTTATTTATTTTTTATTTATTTTAGGTTTTAGTTTTATTTTATTTATTTTTATTTTATTTTATTTTAGGTTTATTTTAATTTATTTATGTTTAGTTTTTTTATTTTATTTTATTTATAGGTTTATTTTATTTTAGTTTATTTTAGGTTTTTTATCTTATTTAGTTTAGTTTTTTTATTTTATTTTATTTAGGTTTAGGTTTAGGTTCATTTATTTTTTTATTTTAGTTTATGTTTAAGTTTGTGTTTTTTGGTTTAGCTTTAGTTTTGTTTAGGGCCCAGGGTTTATGTGGTTTGGTTTAGTTTAGATTTAGTGGGGTTTGGAGGTAGGGTTTTAGGGTTTAGGGTTTAGGGTTAATTTTAGGATTTAGGGTTTAGGGTTAGGGTTTTTTTTAATATTTTAATTTTTTAATTTTTTTAATTAATTAAATTTGTAGGTTTAGATTTATCTAATTTATTTTTTATTTTTTTTAGTTTATTTTATTATTTATTTTTATTTAGGTTTGTTTTAATTTTATTTAATTTAGTTTATTTATTTTAGATTTTATTTTAGTTTACTTTTAGTTTTTTTAGGTTTATTTTTTAGTTTAGTTTTATTTTTATTTTATAATTTAGGTTTAAGTTTTAATTTTTATTTATAGGTTTAGGTTTTTATTTTATTCTTTTTGCTTTAGGTTTGTTTATTTTAAGTTTAATTTTAGGTTTTAATTTTTTAGTTTAGGTTCATTTTTTGTTTATTTTATTTTACTTAATTTAGGTTTAGGTTTTGGTTTAGTTTATTTTAGGTTTAGGTTTTATTTATTTTTAGTTTATGTTCACGCTTATTTTATTTTTATTTTAGGTTTAGGTTTTAATTTTATTAGGTTTTATTTGTTTTATTTTTAGTTTTATCTTTTATCATTTAGGTTTAGTTTTATTTAATTTTAATTTTTATTTTAGGTTTTTAGGTTTTATTTTGATTTTATAGGTTTTATTTTTAGTTTAGTTTAAGTTTTATTTTATTTTATTTTAGGTTTGAGGTTTTAGTTTATGTTTTATTTTATTTTGGTTTATGTTTTTATTTAATGGTTTTATTAAGTTTAGGTTTAGATTTTAGCTTTTAGATTTGTGGGTTTAGGGTTAATGGTTATTAGAGTTTGTTGGGGTTTAGGTTTGGGTTTAGGTTGGGTTTAGGGTTTTATGGTTTAGAGTTTTTTAGGGTTTAGGGTTTGGGTTTAGGTTCTAGGTTTAGGGTTCAGGTTTTAGTTTAGTGTTTAGGGTTTTTGGTTTTTTTTAATAGAGAACAAATTCAAATTCAACATTTCTTCTTTTCAATTTTATCAACCAAGTAACACACCAAGTTTTCTAAGACACAAGTAATGACATAGATAAAAAATGAAATAACAAAACCCAGATAACAAGAACCATATCTACTTTAAAGAAATAATTACATAAGATCGATCATTCTTCGCCATTAGTTCACCAACCCTAGCCTCTCTAAAGGGATCCATCATCATATCCCCGATCTCTCCCTCCACCACCACCATGACTATAACCTATGTCTCTCCTCCCGCCTCCATAACCACCTCTACTCCGATCACTACCTCCATATCCACCAGCACCTCTAGAATCCCCACTACCACTATGATAACCACCGCCTCCACCTTCACCTCCATGCTAGATCTACACCCAGATATGATGTTCCTGTCACCCACTCTGTGGTAGGTTTGAGTTTAGTTTATTAGTTTAGGGTTTAGTGTATTTATTAAATTTTTTAAATACTTTAGGTTTAGGTTTGGGTGGGAGTTTAGGAGTTTGGGTTATAAATGATTTATGGTTTAGGGTTTAGTGTGGTGGTTTTGTGGCATGTTTTATATGTGGTGGGGTTTAGGTTTGTGGTAGTGGGTTTAGGTTTGGGTTTAGGGTTAGGTTTAGGTTTAGAGGGTGTGGTAGTGATCAGGGTAGTTTAGGTTAGGGTATTAGAGTGCACAGTTTGTGGTAGGGTTGGGTATTATTTGTGGTAGGTTTAGCATAGGTTTTGGTGTAGTGTTTAGGGTTTAGATATTCAGGGTAGGGATAGTAGGGCTATGGTTTGGGATTTAAGTTTTAAATTTTTTTTTAAAAAATTAAGTAAAACCATAGGTTTAGATTTATTTATTTTTTTTATTGATTTTTTATTTTTATTTATGTTTATATTTTATTTATATTTAGTTTAGTTTATTTATTTTACATTTATTTGTTTTAGTTTAGGTTTTTATTTTGTTTATTTTATTAGTTTAGGTTTAGGTTTATTTTTTAGTTGAGTTTTATTTTTATTTTAGTTTTTAGCTTTAGGTTTTCTTTTTTATATTTAGGTTTAGGTTTACATTCTTATTTACCTTTTTTAGGTTTAAGTTTTAGGTTTTTATTTTAGGTTTTATTTTTTAGTTTAGGTTTAAGTTTATTTTAAGTTTATTTTATATTATTTAGTTTAGGTTTATGTTTAGGTTTAGTTTATTTTAGGTTAGTTTATTTATTTTAGTTTTATTTAGCCTATTTTATTTTATTTTTTAGTTTCTTTTTAATTTAGGTTTAGGTTTTATTTTTATTTGTTTTTAGGTTTGATTTTAGATTTATTTTGAGGTTTAAGTTATTATTTAGTTTCTTTATTTTGTTTAAGGTTTTTATTTTATTTATGTTTTTTATTTTATTAATTTTTATTCTTAGATTTATTTATTTTAACTTTAGGTTTTCTTGTTTATTTTAGTTTATTTTTATATATATTATTAATTATAGTAGGCTCAGGTTTTAGGGTTTAGGCCTAGTGGTAGGGTTTTTTGTGTGGATTAAGGCTTTAGTGTAGGTTTAGGTTTAGGGTTTAGGCAAAGGATTAAGGTTTAGGTTGTTAACGGTAGGGTTAGTTTGGGGCCTGTAGGGTTTAGTTTAGTGGCTCAGTGGCCTTGTGGTGTGGTAAAGTCAGGCTCATGGTTGGTTTATGGTTTATGTTATAGGGTAGGGATTAGGGTCTTATATTTTAAAGCAAATTTTAGGTCATTTAGTTTATTTTATTTATTTTAGTTTATTTTATTTTATTTTATCAAAATATTTTATTTATTTAGTGTAGATTATTTTTAGTTTATTTTATTTTAGTTTAATTTATTTTATTATGTTTATGTTTATTTATTTAGCTTTATTTTATTTTATTTTTTTTAGTTTAGATTTATTTTATTTTAGGTTTAGGTTTAGGTTTTATTTATTTTTTTTATGTTTAGGTTTTAGCTTTTTTATTTTAGGATAATTTTAGGTTTTATTTTTTTAGTTTATTTATTTTATTTTATTTAGTTTAGGGTTTGGTTTAGTTTATTTTAGTTTAGGTTTGTTCATTTATTTTAGTTTAGTTTTTTTTAGTTTTTATAGGTTTATTTTATTTTATTTATTTTAGGTTTAGGTTTCTTTTAGTTTAGTTTAGGTTTTTTTTTTAGGTTTAAGTTTTAATTTAGCTTTTTATTTTATTTTATTTTTTATTTTATTTAGTTTTATTTTATTTAGGTTTTTATTTTTAGATTTATTTTATTTTATTAGATTAGTTTATTTTTATTTATTTTATTTATTTTAGTTTTATTTTTTATTTTTATTTTATTTTATTTTTTTATGTTTAGGTTTAGTTTTTTTGTCTAGTTTAGGTTTTAGTTTAGGTTTTAATCCATTTTATTATTTTTATTTTATTTTATTGAGGTTTTCTTATTTATTGTATTTTTTTTAGGTTTTATTTATTTTAGTTAGGTTTAAGTTTAGGTTTTAGAGCTAGGGTTTGGGTTTGTTTCAGTGGTATTTGTGGTTTAGCTCAGGTGTAGGGTTTATTTAGAGTTTAGGCACAGTGGCAGGGTTTAAAGGATTAGGGTTGGTAAGATTGGTTAGTTTAAGTTTATGGTATTAGGTTAGGTCTTTAAATTTAATTTTTAATTAAGTAATCCAGTAGTTTAGTTTATTTAGTTTTAGTTTATTTTTATTTATTTTAGTTTATTTAATTTTTTTAGGTTTATTTTATTTTTATTTAGTATTTATTTTAGGTTTATTTATTTTAGTTTAGTTTAGGTTTGGTTTATTATTTAGTTTAGTTTAGGTTTATTTTTATTCTTTATTTTGGTTTAGTTTATTTTATTTTATTTTAGGTTTAGGTTTATTTTAGGTTTCATTTTTAGTTTAGGTTTAGGTTTATTTTAATTTATTTTATTTTATTTAGTAGGTTTAAGTTTAGGTTTAGTGTATTTTGTGGTAGGTTATTTTATTTTAATTTTAGGTTTTTTTAGGCTTATTTTTTAGGTTTAAATTTTTATTTAGTTTTGTATTTTATTTTATTTTTAATTTATTTTATTTTTAATTTATGTTTTGTTTTTATTTTATTTAGGTATTTTATTTCGCTTTAGTTTAGGTTTTATTTATTTTATTTCTTTATTTTTTATTATTTTATTTTTATCTTTAAGTTTAGGTTGAGGTTTTAGTTTAAGTGTTTATTTTATTTAATTATTTTATTTTATTTTGGTTTAAGTTCTTTTATTTATTTTATTTTTAGGTTTTATTTAGTTTAAGTTTAGCTTTTTAGCTTTTTAGGGTTAGTTAAGGGTTTAGAGTTTAAGATTTATGATTTAGGGTGTAGGGTTTAGGGTTTAGGGTTTAGGGTTTACGTTTTTGGGTTTAGCATTTAGAGTTTTAGGGTTTAAGGTTTGGGGTTTTTAGGGTTCAGTGTTTTGGGTTTAGGATTTATCTTTTAGGTCTAGGGTTCAAGTTTTAGTTTAGGGTTTAGGGTTATTATTTTTTTTAACATAGAACAAATTCAGATTCAACATTTTTTTCTTAAATTCATCAACCAAGTAACACACCAAGTTTTCTAAGACACAACTGATGACATAGTTTTAAAATGAGCACACTTAGAGCAAATCAAAGACCTAGATAACTAGAACCATCTTATAAAGACATAATTCCATATGCAGATCATTTCCTCGCTTTAGTTCCAATAACCACACTCAGGATCAACCATCATATCCCCAATCCCTCCTCCACCACCATGATTGTAACCTATTCCGCTCTAGCCATGCTTTCACCACCTCCATATCCACCAAGACCTCCACCCCTACCACCATTGCTTAGGCACGCTTCTACCTTCGCATGCCGATCTAGATCTCTGCTTGACTGATGTTCCCATCGTCAAGGTTCTCCATTCTGGGTTTATTTTGGTTTAGACTTATTATATTTTAGGTTCAGTTTATTTTTAATTGATTTAGTTACTTTAGGTTTAGGTTTAGGTTTAGTGTTTGGGTCAGGTTTTGTTTTGGTTTATGCTTTTAAGGTTTAGAGTTTAGATGGTAGAGTTTAGTTTTGTGGTTTAGTTTGTTATGGTTTAGGTAGGGTTTAGGATTTCAAGTAGTTATTTAAAAAAATTAAAACCGATAGGTTAAAGTTTATTTATTTTAATTTATTTTAGTTTATTTTATTTTTATTATTTATGTTTATTTTATTTCTATTATGATTTATTTATTTATTTTAGTTTATGATTTTATTTTATTTTTTTCTTAGGTTTAGTTTAGGTTTATGTTAATTTTAGTTGAGTTTTATTTTATGTTTAGGTTCTATTTTTATTTTAAGGTTTAGGTTTACATTTTATTTTCTAGGTTTAGTGTTTATTTTAGGTTTTATTTTAGTTTAGATTTAGGATTATTTTATTTTATTTTATTTAGTTTAGGTTTATGTTTACTTTTTGTTTTAGGTGTAGTTTTATATTTTATTTTATTTTTTTTTCTTTTATTTTTTTATTAGTTTAGGATTTTGATTTTGAGTTTAGTTTATTTTATTTATTTTGTGGTTTTAGGTTTAGGATTTTATTTAGTTTTATCATTTTAGGTTTATTTTATTTTATTATTTTTATTAAATTTTATTCCAAGTATTTTATTTTTTAATAGTAGGTTTTCTTTATTTATTTTATTTATTTTGATTTGTTATTTTATTTTTAGGTCAGGTTTTAATGCTCAGTGGCCTAGGGCCTTAGAGTGATCAGGGTCATATTGGAAGAAGGTTTACTGTCAATTAGAGGTGGAGTCCAGTGGGTAGGGCCCAGTGTGGCTCAGGAGTGGAGTTTAGGGTTTTGTGGCCTAGAGTTGTGGTCAGAGGTTTAGGGCCCAGGGTATGATAGATTTGGAGGGTCAGGTCAGGGTTGGGGTTTGGCTCAGGGCCTGGGTAGAGTTTTAAATAAGCAGTGGATAAGTTATTTAGTTTTAGTTTTTAGTTTATTTTATTTTTTCTTTTATTTAAGTTTCTTTAATTATTTATTTATATTATTTTTTAGTTTAGCTTTTTATTTTATTTTAATTTTAGGTTTAGGTTTAGTTCTTATTTTAGTTTAGTTTTATTTTATTTTATGGCTTTAGTTATGTGTTTATGTTTTAGGTTTATAGGTTTTATTTTATTTTAGGTTTAGTTTTAGCTTTTAATTTAGGTTTATTTTTTTTAGGTTTTATTTTTTTAGTTTACGTTGGCTCTTTTATTATTATTTTATTTAATTTAGAGTTTTATAGTATTTTAAGTTTAGGTTTCATTTATTTTAGTTTTAGGTTTATGTTTTATTTTATTTTAGGTTTAGGTTTTAATTTAGTTTTTATTTTATTTTGTTTTTATTTTGCATTTAGTTTATATTTTATTCAGGTATTTTATATTTTTAGGTTTATTATATTTTTTTTTAATTTAGTTTAGATTTCATTTATTTATTTAGTTTTATTTTTTTTTTAAACTATTATTTTATGTTTAGTTTGGGTTTATGTTTTATTTAGTTTAGTTTTTTTTTTTAGGTTTTATTATTTTATTTTAGGCTTTAGGTTTAGGTTTTAGTTTAGGTTTTATTTTATTTTTTATTTTGGTTTGGTTCTTTTATTTATTTTCTTTTTTTATTTTATTTAGTTTAGCTTCAGCTTTTTAGGGTTTAGGGTTTATAGTGAGGTTTAGGTTTGGTTTAAAGTTTAGTGTAGGGTTTAGGGTTTTAGGTTTAGGTTTGTGGGTTTAGGTTTTAGGTTTAGGGTTCAGACTTTAGTTTAGGATTTTTGGTTTTTCATTTTTTTAATAGAGAACAAATTCAGATTCAACATTTTTTTTTATTTCATTAGCCAAGTAACACACCAAGCTTTCTAAGAGACAATCAACAACATATATTAAAAATGATCACGCATAGTGCAAATCAAAGACCGTAGATAATGAGAAATGTCTTTACTATAAAGAAACAGTTCCATAAGCAACAAATTGGATTGGACAATCTTCAATTTCTCTAGTTCCCATTAACCACCTCCCGACTAGAGACTCACCATCATATCTGCCTCCACCACCACCACAGTAACCTCTGCTCCTCTGTACTAATTTGGACCACCACCTTCATATCCATTAGCACCACCAGTTACCCCACCACTGTTATAACCACCTCCTCTGCCTTTGCCTCCATCGCCAGATTTAGAATGAGTTGTTTGACGGTGATGTTCTAGCCGTTAAGGTTCTGCCTATTCTTAGGGTTTAGGTTTATGTTTAAGTTTATTAGGGTTTAGGGTTTAGGGTTTTGTGGATTATGCTTTTATGGTTTAGGGATTAGGATTAGGGTTTAGGGTTTAGGGTTTAAGGTTTTTTAGGGTTTAGGGTTGAGGTTTAGGCTTAGGTTTAGGTTTAGGTTTTAGTTTAGGTTTTATTTTATTTTATTTTAGTTTTGGTTATTTTATTTATTTTCTTTTTAGGTTTTATTTAGTTTAGGTTTAGGTTTTCATTTAGGGTTTTATTTGGGGTTGAGGGTTTAGGTTTTAAGGTTTGGGGTTGGGGTTTGGTTTAGGTTTAGTGTTTAGGTTTTATTAGGTTCAGCTTTAGTTTAGGATTTTGGTTTTGGTTTTAATAGAGAACAAATTCAGATTCAACATTTTTTTTTGATTTCATTAGCCAAGTAAGACACCAAGCTTTCTAAGAGACAATCAACAACATAGATAAAAAATGATCACACATAGTGCAAATCAAAGACCGTAGATAACGAGAAATGTCTTTACTATAAAGAAACAGTTCCATAAGCAACAAATTGGATGGGACAATCTTCAGTTTCTCTAGTTCCCATTAGAACCCTAGCCTCGATACTAGCTGGACCCACCATTTTCTCTCTCTCCCCACCACCATGTAGAACCTATCGCTCCCACCCTCAGAACTACAATACTGACACCACCTTCATATCCATTACACACCCCAAGCATTCCCACCTCCATGTTATAACCACCTCACCTTGCCTCGACGCCGATTTAGAATGAGTTGTTTGATGATGTTCTAGCCATAAGGTACGCTTTATTCTGGGTTTAGGTTTATGTTTAAGTTTTATTTAGGGTTTATGTTTATTTTTAATTGATTTAGTTAAGGAGTTTAGGGTTATTTAGTGGTTTATTGTTTAATGTTTAGGGTGTAGGATTATGGTTTTGGGGTATTTTGTGAATGTATGATTTAGGATTAGGATTAGGGTAGTTGTGGTTTGGTTTTGTTTTAGTTTATTGGGGGTTTGGGTTTAGGTTTAGTTTAGGATTTAAGGCTGGGTTTTTTTATTTAATTAAGCAAACCGACAGTTTTAGTTTTATTTTGTTTATTTTTATTTATTTTAGTATTTTTTATTTTATTTTATTTATCTTTATTTTATTTTATTTAGTTTAGTTTATTTTAGTTCATTTATTTTATTTATTTTATTTTAGTTTTTTTTTAGGTTTAGGTTTAGCTTAAGTTTATTTTTTAGTTGAATTTAATTTAATTTTATTTTTAGATTAGGTTTTTTTTAAGTTTAAGTTTTATTTTTATTTTAGCTCCAAGTTTATGTTTTTTAGTTTATTTTAGTTATTTTATGTTTAATTTTATGTTTATTTCTAGTTTAGGTTTAGGTTTATTTTAGTTTATTTTATTTTATTTCTTATTTTAGGTTAGGTTTAAAATATTTTAGGTTTTATTTTATTTATTTTTATTTTATTTTAGGTTTTATTTTAGGTTAAGGATTTTATTTAGTTTTATCTTATTTTAAGTTTATTTTATTTTATTTTATGTTTATTTTATTAAATTATTTTATTCTTAAGTTTATTTTATATAATTTAGTTTAGTTTTTCTTTATTTTATTTTACATTTTATTTTATTTTAGATTTAGGTTTAAGTTTTTTAGTGTAGGGTTTAGGTTTTAGTCAGGGTTAGGATTTTTAGGTTTCTGGTTTTAGTGTTATTGTAACCCAGATTTTGTGTTGAAGGTCCAGGGTTAGTGGCTCAGCTCAGTGGTTTGTGGATTTCAGTGGTGGGTTAGTTTCAGTGGCCTTGGCTCAGGTCAGTGGTCAGTGGCCTAGTGTGGTTGTGGTTTGGCCTAGGTTTTAGAGCAAAAAATCTAAAGGAGTGGATTAGGTTTATTTAGTTTTTTTTTAGCTATTTAATTTATTTTATTTTTTATTTTATTTAAGTTTATTTTTATTTTATTTAGTTTATATTATGTTTTAGTTTAGATTTTTTTTAATCCAAATTAGGTTTAGGTTTTAGGTTTATTTTTTAGTTTTAGTTTTATTTTATTTTTTCTTAAGTTTTTTTTTTATTCTTTAGTTTATGTTTAGATTTTATTTTATTTTTTTTTAGGTTTAGTCTTTTTTATTTAGGTTTAATTTATGTTTATTTTTTTATATGTTTTTTTCTTTTAGTTTATTTTATTTTATTTAATTTTAGCTTAGTTTATTTAAGTTTAGGTTTCATTTATTTAGTTTTGGTTTGTTTATTTTATTTTATTTTATTTTAGGTTTAGGTTTTAATTTAGTTTTATTTTATTTTGTTTCATTTTGCATTTTTATTTTATTCATTTATTTTATTTTTAGGTTTTTTTTTTATTTTTTTAATTAGTTTAGGTTTTCATTTATTTTGTTTTAGTTTATTTTTTAAACCATTTTTTTTATGTTTAGGTTTTATGGCTCACGCCAGTTTTAGTTTTATTATTTTATTTTATAGTTTATGTAATTTTATCTATTTATTTAGTTTAGTTTGTGGTTTAGGGAGGTTTAGTGGTAGTCCCAGGATCAGCCTGGTGGCCTCTAGGGGTAGGTTTAGGGTGGCCTGTGGCTTAGCCTTTTAGAGGGTAGTAGTGAGGGAAGGTAGGGTAGATCAGGGTTTTAAATTTTAAATTTAATTTAATTTTTTGAGGGTTAGTTTATCCTAGTTTTATTCTATTTATGTTTAGGTTTTAATTTAGGTATGTATTTTAGGTTTTGTTTTAGTTTATAGGTATATTTTAGTTTATTTTATTTTATTTATAGTTAGGTATTTTATTTTTTTATTTTATTTTAAGGTTTTATTTTTATGTTTATTTTTTAGGTTTAGATTTTTATTTTATTTTATTTTCAGTTTATTTTATTTTTATTTCAAGTTTAGTTTTTATTTTATTTAGGTTTTTTATTTTTTAGTTTAGTTTAGGTTTTTACTTATTTTATTTATGTTTGTATTTATTTTTTATTTTAGTTTCTTCTTAGGTTGAGGTTTAGGCTTAAGTTTAGGTTTAGGTTTAGTTTAGGTTTTATTTTATTTTATTTTATTTTATTTTTTAGGTTCTTTTATTTATTTTCTTTTATTTTATTTAGTTTTTTTAGCTTTTAACTTTTAGGTTTAGGGTTTATGGTTTAGGTTAGTTGAGTTTTAGGTTTTATGGTTTAAGGTTTGTTTGGGTTTAGGGTTTGTTGGCTTAATTAGCCTCATGTTCAATTTGATTAATTTTGATGATAACAAACAAATGCTTGGATGTTCTAATGAATATTTTATATGTGTTTTATATATCAATTGCTAATTACATATCCAATACATCTCACAAATTGTTAGAAGAAATTGCAAGAATAAAAGAATGAAAGGGATAATGTGAAGCTCATGATTTTAGGTTATATGACTATTCATATGAGTTCTTTGGCATGAATCAATTTGCTCACAACCTAACATACTATTTTAATGAGGTTAATTTGTATAAATCTTTATTTAATTAACATTCAATTATATGTTTTTTCTACATAGCAATAAAATTGTCAAAGTAATAAATGATCATAACTATTAAGTATAATTATTTTATTTACTTAATATAATTAGGTATTTTAATTTAATTTCTGGTTATATGATAACTAACATATTTATGATTATATATAAATTATATCATAATTTTAAATATCACATGTCAAAATTAACAAAAATATATAAAATTTTGTATTTTAGCCAAAGTCATTGTTTAATCAAATAATTCATATCTTATTTTATCTCCATCGGATTCCTTGGATTTTTTCCTTTAAAATAAGTGGTTACATGACCCACTTTGCATTAAAATTGAATTTATTATGATTTTTTAAACATTACTTGATTTTAATAATGGATGCATGCTACATGCTTTGAATATATTAAGAGCTACATGTGATTACTTTTGACTTTCCCATGTGAATAGAATTTTTGCTGCTAAATTTAATATTTGTTTAATATAAATTATATTTTTATTGAATATTAAATTATCACATGATAGCATGAGGTTGTATAATATATTTCTTTGAAATAATTTTTAAATGACCTTCTTGCCTATAAATAGCCCTCATTCTCTTCATGAAAGCATCCCTCATTCAAAATTCAAAATCTCTCCAGCAAATCTAAGAGAAAATCTCTTAAATGTCCTTTCCAAGTGTTTTCCAAATATTGCAAGATCAAATCCTTGGTTTGGAAGCTTCAACATCTTCAACGCAAGCCCTTTTAAATTACTTGAGTTTGTTTTCTTGATCTTACTTCTTAGTTGTTCATGCTATTTTCACCATCTATTTCTTCTTTCTAATTTATACTTTTGGTGGATTAGTCTTTGAATATTGGTTTTCACATCAAAGCTTCTCAATCATTTTTTTTGTGAAAACTCTTGTGATAATTTGTAGGATCTATTTCAACTTGAAATTTTAGCTTCCTACAAATTTCTTTTGGTTTCTTGAAATATTTCTTCTTTGGTCTTATTTTGAAAGATCATTTATTCTTAGATCTATTTTAAGCATTTTAAAATAAATTATTGTGCTGAAATTATTTTCATATTTTCTAGATCTCTTTTTTAATTGAAAGCTTACTAACTTAGATCTATCATATATTTTTTTTATTTTGTGATCATTAGCATTAATTGAAAGAATCTTTTGGTTAAAAAAAATTACTCCTTGCTGAAATTTATCTTATCATGAAAAGAATATTGTGAATTTATTTTGAAATCATTTTGTATTATTCTACAAATTATAATAACTTAAACATCCTAGTAAGATCACTTTAAGATATTTATTTTTATTAAGTGAGCATTTTGTTTGCCAAATTTTTTTGAGTTGTAAAGTGATCATTTATAAGTTGTGAGATCACTTTTGAATTTGATTTCTTGGTATATTTGTGAGAGATTTACTTTATCAAAATTTATTATTTTATATTTTTTTTTTGTTGTTGTAAAATTTATTTTGGGGTTGTACTCACCCCTTGTAGAGAGTACATAGGGTTGTACTGCCTGCTATAGAGAGTACTTTTGTAAACCATTTTCATTTAGTGGATTCCTAGGGGCTAGTGGACGTAGGCCGCTTTGGGGTTTGGAAACCAATGAAAAAATCCTTTGTCTCTATTTACTTTATTGTATTTTTATTTTCTATTTAGAATTATATCTTATCATTATAAAATCAAAATCTAATTTTCTATTTAAAAATTAAAATTTAAGTTTTGAAAATTTTAATATTACCCAATTCACCCCTCTTGGGTGCTATAGTGTCTCACACTAATGTGAGCCTAGGCTTTTATTGGCTTAACATCCAAGAGTAAATCTTTTCACTATGGCACAAGGTTTCACAAAGGGTTCATTACCTGAGGGACAATCCACTCATAGACCTCCACTTTTAGATAGTGTACCATTTGATTATTGGAAAAATAGAATTAGTACATTCTTAAGAGGTCAAGATGCACGATGTGGTATATGTTGACACATCAATATCATACACCCACAGAGAAGTAAATGGCATTAAAGTAGAAAACCTTTTGAGGAATGGTCTATAAAAGAGAACTTGATGAATTAAATGCTAGGCTTGTAATACTTTACATTGTGCTTTATTACCCGATGATTACATGAAAATTTCTATGTTAAGTACCGCAAAAGAAATATGGGATAAACTTATTATAACTTATAAGGAACTAGTGAAGTTAGAGATGCTCACATAAATAGACTTGTTCATGATTATGAGTTATTTTATATGTCTCCTTCAATCTATTTCGATATGTATACTAGATTTATGAAAATAATTAACATTACATTCTCTTGGAAAACATATAGGAATCAAGACTTAGTTTATAAGATTCTTAGATGTCTTCCAAAAGAATGGGAACCTAAAGTACAAATTTATTAGTGAAGCTAAAGATTTATCTACTTATCCACTTGATCAGCTTTTGGGTTCTTTGATAGCACATGAACAAAGTTATTGCTCAAAGGGATAAGATGGATAACTCAAAAAAGGGAGAAGGAGAAAGGAAAAGCCATTGCACTACAAGTTGATGATAGTGATGAGCATAACACCTCAAGCTCGATGGATGGTGATTGTGATGAGGTGGTCATGCTTTCCAAAAGGCTTGGGAACTTGCTAAGGAAGAAGAATCAAAGGTAAAAAAAATCTAAAAATTATAAATTTCAAACTAAGAAATTTCCTACGTGAAGGGATCATTTGCTATCATTGTAAAAAAGCCCGAAACATAAGAGGTGATTGTCCAACTTATTGAATCAAAGAAAAAAGAAATTGATGTAAAAAAAAAAGAAAAATATGAAGGAGAAAAAAAATATAAGAAGAAGAAGAACTTTATGGGCCAATCCAGATTCAAATGAATCAAGTACTAGCTCATCGATGAAGAGGTCAACATATGTCTTATGGCAAATGGAGAATTTGACTTAGATTCTCAAGAGGTATGTAATGATATATCTTATGATGAATTAGATGATGCTTTTAATGATTTAGTTATTGAATATAAAAAAAAAAAGAAAATACAAAACCTTAGAAAAGAACATAAAAATTTAGATATGCATTTTTGTGATTTAAAAATGAATGTGATAATTTAAAAGTAAAAATACTTTTTATTAAATTGTTCCTTAGTTGTAGGTAAACTTGAAAGAGAGAATATCTTATTAAAAGCAAGATTAGAATTATGTTTAAAATCACAAGTTCATTATAATACTTCATCAAGAAAAACATTTAAAAAAATTATTTGCATCATACACATCCCACTCATATATCTTATAAGTTATCATTCTAAATCATATGCAAACACTAATGTTTGGTGCAACTATTGCAATAAAAAAGGGCATATTTCATTTGATTGCTATGCACGTAAAATACAAAATACTAAGCAATCATCTTATGTATGGGTACCAAAAGGTACAAACACTACACAAACCATGCATGCTAAATATCTTACTTCAAATTTAGAATGTGGACCCAAACATGTTTGGGTTCCAAAAGTTAACATGTGAGTTTATTTTGTAGGAATGCCTTCAAAGCAAAATCAAAGAAGGCATGTGGTACTTGGGATGTTCAAGACATATGACGAGAGATAAAGATAAATTCACAACTTTAGAATCAAGTGATGGAGGATTTGTTACATATGGAGATAATGCTAAGGGAAAAATCATTGGCATTGGTTCTATTTGTAAGAATTCTATCACTTTAGATAAAGTTTTTCTAGTAGAAGGATTAAAACATAATTTAATTTCTATTAGTCAATTATGTGATAAAGGTTTGAATGTAGTATTCCATGCATCATATTGCATTCAAAAATAATGAAAATGTTTTGCTAGTAGGGAAAAGATACAAAAATATTTGTGTCATTGATTTAGATAGCTTTCATGATGTAAATTTAAACTTACTTTGTTTTAAAAGCATTCATGATGATATATGGTTATGGCATAGGAGACTATGTCATATTAACATGCACACACTTCATAAAATTGCTAAACTTGATTTAGTAGTTGGTTTGCCTAAATTAAATTTTCATTCAAACTATGTTTGTGATGCATGTATTCATGGTAAACATTCTAGAAGCTCATTTAAAAGTAAAAATATTGTTTCTACTTCTAGACCTCTAGAATTATTACACATGGATTTATTTGGTCCTATTAGCACCACTAGCTTAGGTGGAAAATATTATGGTTTTGTGATTGTTGATGATTTCTCTAGATATACTTGGGTCTTATTTGTAACTTACAAGGATGATGTTTTGTGAGTTTAGAAAGTTTTCTAAATATATTCAAAGAGAACAAGGCCTTTTGATTAATAGGGTTCAAACCGATCATGGTGGAATTTGAAAATAAATTATTTGAGGATTTTGTGATGAACATGGGATTAGACATAATTTTTCTGCACCTAGAACTCCCCAACAAAATGGAGTAGTAGAGAGAAAAAATAGAATATTAATTGAATTAAGTAGATCTATGCTTGATGAGTATAAATTGCCAAAATATTTTGGGCGTAAAAGAATACCGCATGTTATGTAATGAATAGGATCTATTTTAGACCAATTTTGAAGAAGACACCCTATGAATTGTTTTTTTTTGGAAAGAAGCCTAAGATTGAACACTTTCATGTATTTGGATGTAAATGCTTTATTTTGAATAATGGAAAAGATCATTTAGGTAAGTTTGATTGCAAATCGATGATGGTATTTTCTTAGGATACTCTCTCTAGTAGAGCTTATAGAGTTTACAATAAGAAAAATGATTGTAGAAGAATCAATACATGTTATTTTGATGAAAATTTGATTGATCCTATTAGAAATGAAGTGATTGATGAAGAGATTGATAACTTTAAGAAAATATCTTTACAAGATAATATGGATGATTCATTGCCTAAAGAATGGAAATATAATAAAAATCATCCAAAGGAACTAATTATTGGAGATCCTTCAAAAGGAGTTATGACTAGAAGGCATAGAGAAGTTGTAGATCATTCAAAGATTTTATCTGAGGTTGAACCTAAAAATTTAGAAGAAGCATTAAATGATAATTTTGGATTATTGCTATGGAAGAGGAGTTAAATCAATTTGTAAGAAATGATGTTTGGGAATTAGTCCCAAGGCCCCAAGATCAAAATGTCATTGGAACAAAATGGATCTTTAGGAATAAGCTAGATGATTCAGTATTATTAGAAATAAAGCTAGGTTAGTTGCACAAGGGTACACAAGTTGAAGGTATAGATTTTGAAGAATCTTTTGCACCAAGCAAGACTAGAAGCTATCGGTTACTCCTTGCTTATGCTTGTTTTAGAAATTTTAAACTTTTTCAAATGGATGTCAAAAGTGCATTTTGAATGGATTTATTGACCAAAATGTATTTGTAGAGCAACCACCTAGATTTGAGAGCCTTGATTTTCCAAATCATGTGTATAAATTAAAGAAAGCCTTATATAAAAACAGCTCGTGGTATGATAGGTTAAGTAACTTTTGATAGATAATGGATTTAGAAAGTAGAGTAGATACCACTTTATTCCTTAAGAGCATAGATGATGATTTGATTGTGGTACAAGTGTATGTAGATGATAAATTATTTGGAAGTACAAATGAATCTTTATGCCATGAGTTCTCATCTTTGATGTCTAAAGAGTTTGAAATGAGTATGATGGGAGAACTTAATTTTTTCTTAGGTCTTCAAGTGAAGCAACAAGAAAATGGCACATTCATCTGTCAAACTAAGTATATAAATGAATTGCTTGAGAGGTTTGACATGAAAAGATTTAAATCTAGTAAAACTCCTATGAGCCCATCTATAAAATTGGATTTAGATGAATTAGGAAAATCTGATCAAAAACTTTATAGGAGTATGATAGGTTCACTTTTATACCTACTAGTAGGCGATATTATGTTTGCTATTTGTTTGTGTGCTCGCCAACCCAAAAGAATCTCATTTAATAGCAAGTTATCTTTCGGTATTTGATAGGCACTACTAGGTTAGGTTTATGGTATCCTAAAAATTCTATATCATGTGATTTGATTGCCTATTCGATGTCGATTTTGCAGATGCAAAGTAGATAGAAAAGCACATCCGGCATATGTCATTTTTAGGATCATCACTTGTGTCTTGGTCATCTAGGAAACAAAATGTAGCTTTATCCACCGAGATGAGTACATAGTAGTTCTGTGTCGTGTCCTTTGGTTAAAGCAACAATTAGAAGATTTTGGTATTAAGCAAGATCACATTCTAGTTCAATGTGACAATACTAGTGCTATTAGTTTAACTAAAATCCTATCCAAAGACTCTCAACCAAGCATATAGAAATTAGACATCATTTTATTAGGGATCATGTTTTGAAAGGTGATGTTAATATTAATTTTATTAGCACGATTTACAAATTGTGATATTTTACAAAACCCTACCGTAAGAACGTTTTTTGTACTTTAAGATGCATGCTTGGAATGTTAGATCCTAATATTTAAAATTGTATGTAGTTTGTTCTCACTTTTGATGTTGTCAAAAGGGGAGAAGAGTAAAATGTTGGTTAATATTAAGTCTATTTAATGCATACATTTAGGGGAGCAACATTATTCATCTCATATGCATAACTTTTTTTAATATAATTTCTTTCAAAACTATGATGAAAGGTCAATTTGCACCTTCATCAAAATCAATACCCAACATTAGTTTGTCATCATCAAAAGGGGAGATTGTTGGCTTAATTAGCCTCATGTTCAATTTGATTAATTTTGATGATAACAAACAAATGCTTGGATGTTCTAATGAATATTTTTATGTGTTTCAGATATATCAATTGCTAATTACATATCCAATACATCTCACAAATTGTTAGAAGAAATTGCAAGAATAAAAGAATGAAAGGGATAATGTGAAGCTCATGATTTTAGGTTATATGACTATTCATATGAGTTCTTTGGCATGAATCAATTTGCTCACAACCAACATACTACTATTTTAATGAGGTTAATTTGTATAAATCTTTATTTAATTAACATTCAATTATATGTTTTTTCTACATAGCAATAAAATTGTCAAAGTAATAAATGATCATAACTATTAAGTATAATTATTTTATTTACTTAATATAATTAGGTATTTTAATTTAATTTGCTGGTTATATGATAACTAACATATTTATGATTATATATAAATTATATCATAATTTTTAAATATCACATGTCAAAATTAACAAAAATATATATAAAATTTTGTATTTTAGCCAAAGTCATTGTTTAATCAAATAATTCATATCTTATTTTATCTCCATCGGATTCCTTGGATTTTTTCCTTTAATAAGTGGTTACATGACCCACTTTGCATTAAAATTGAATTTATTATGATTTTTTAAACATTACTTGATTTTAATAATGGATGCATGCTACATGCTTTGAATATATTAAGAGC
Organism: Cymbidium sinense; assembly: GCA_021442155.1. Taxonomy (NCBI): domain Eukaryota; kingdom Viridiplantae; phylum Streptophyta; class Magnoliopsida; order Asparagales; family Orchidaceae; genus Cymbidium; species Cymbidium sinense. Next base: position 103,451 of record JAKCPB010001686.1, read on the forward strand.
TACATGTGATTACTTTTGACTTTCCCATGTGAATAGAATTTTTTGCTGCTAAATTTAATATTTGTTTAATATAAATTATATTTTTATTGAATATTAAATTATCACATGATAGCATGAGGTTGTATAATATATTTCTTTGAAATAATTTTTTAAATGACCTTCTTGCCTATAAATAGCCCTCATTCTCTTCATGAAAGCATCCCTCATTCAAAATTCAAAATCTCTCCAGCAAATCTAAGAGAAAATCTCTTAAATGTCCTTTCCAAGTGTTCTCCAAATATTGCAAGATCAAATCCTGGTTTGGAAGCTTCAACATCTTCAACGGCAAGCCTTTTAAATTACTTGAGTTTGTTTTCTTGATCTTAATACTTCTTAGTTGTTCATGCTATTTTCACCATCTATTTCTTCTTTCTAATTTATACTTTTGGTGGATTAGTCTTTGAATATTGGTTTTCACATCAAAGTTTCTCAATCATTTTTTTTGTGAAAAACTCTTGTGATAATTTGTAGATCTATTTTCAACTTGCTGAAATTTTAGCTTCCTACAAATTTCTTTTGGTTTCTTGAAATATTTCTTCTTTGGTCTTATTTTGAAAGATCATTTATTCTTAGATCTATTTTAAGCATTTTAAAATAAATTATTGTGCTGAAATTATTTTCATATTTTCTAGATCTCTCTTTTTAATTGAAAGCTTACTAGCCAACTTAGATCTATCATATACTTATTTTTTTTATTTTGTGATCATTAGCATTAATTGAAAGAATCTTTTGGTTAAAAAAATTATTCCTTGCTGAAATTTATCTTATCATGATAAGAATATTGTGAATTTATTTTGAAATCATTTTGTATTATTCCACAAATTATAATAACTTAAACATCCTAGTAAGATCACTTTAAGATATTTATTTTATTATTAGCATTTTGCTTGCCAAATTTTTTGAGTTGTAAAGTGATCATTTATAAGTTGTGAGATCACTTTTGAATTTGATTTCTTGGTATATTTGTGAGAGATTTACTTTATCAAAATTTATTATTTTGTATTTTTTTTTGTGTTGTAAAATTTATTTTGGGGTTGTACTCCTAGGAGAGAGTACATATTATTGTACTTTGCTTATAGGAGAGTACTTTTGTAAACCATTTTCATTTAGTGGATTCCTAGCCTGGTGGCTAGAATAGCCGCTTTGGGGTTTCAACACCACATAAAAAATGTGCCTCTTGTCTCTATTTACTTTATTGTATTTTTATTTTGCTGCATTTAGAATTATATCTTATCATTATAAAATCAAAATCTAATTTTCTATTTAAAATTAAAATTTAAGTTTTGAAAATTTTAATATAATTCACCCCCCTCTTGGGTGCTATAGTGTCTCTGTGGTTTATGTTTAGGGTTTAGGTTTTAGGTTTAGGTTGCATTAGTTTAGGGTTTTAGTTTTGGTTTTAATGAGAACAAATTTAGATTCAACATTTCTTTTTTTATTTCATTAACCAAGTAACACACCAAGCTTTCTAAGAGACAATCAAGAACATAGATAAAAATGAGCACGATAGTGCAAATCAAAGACTAGATAACGAAATGTCTTTACATAAAGACACGCCCATAAGCAACAAATTGATTGACATTCTTAGTTCCCATTAGAACCACCCCGACATGTCGACTAGCAGACCCACCATCATCGATCTCCCTCCGCCACCACCTAGGACCTGCTCCAGCCTCATAACTACTAATACTAGGACCACCACCTTCATATCCATTAATCCCACCACCACTACAATAATCGCCTCATGACGCTAGATTTAGAATGAGTTTGACTAATGTTCCAAAGAATTAAGGTTGCCCATTCTTAGGGTTTAGGCTTAGGTTTAAGTTTATTTTTTAGGGTTTATGTTTAGTTTTTAATTGATTTAGTTAGTTAGAGTTTGGTTTAGGATTTGTATAGGTTTAGGGTTTAGTGTTGGGTTTAGGTTTAGGGTTTAATGTTTAGGTGGGGATTATGGCTTAGGTTTGGTTTTATTATTATGTTTTTAAGGTTTAGGGTTTAGGATTAGGGTTTGTGGGTTTATGGTTTGTTTTTTATTTTGTTGTAGTTTAGGGTTTAGGATTTAAGGCTTAGGGTTTTATTTAAATTAAGTAAAACCCATGTTATGTTTAGGTTTATTTTGTTTATTTTTTATTAGTATTTTATTATTATTTATTTTTTATTTATCTTTATTTTATCTTTTATTTATTTAGTTTATTTATTTTAGGTTCATTTATTTTAAATTAGGTTTTTATTTTAGTTTTTTTTAGGTTTAGGTTTAGGTTTAAGTTTATTTTTTAGGATTAGGTTTTATTTTTTATTTTTAAGTTTAGGTTTTATTTTTTTATTTTTAGCTCTAAGTTTATGTTTTAATTTCATTTTTTGGTTTAGCTTTAGGTTTTAGGTTTTTATTTTATGTTTAATTTTATGTTTTATTTTCTAGTTTAGGTTTAGGTTTATTTTTAGTCTATTTTGTTTTATTTAGGGTTAAGGTTTAGGTTTCGTTTTAAAATATTTTAGGTTTTATTTTTTATTTATTTTTAGGTTTTTTTTTAGGTTTATTTTTAGGTTTAAGTTTTATTTAGTTTTATTTTATTTTATTTTATATTAGGTTTAGTTTTATTTTATTTAGTTTTTTATTTTTTTTTTAGTTTAGTTTAGGTTTTTTTATTTATTTATTTTAGTTTAGTTTTATTTTTTTTTTATTTTAGTTTCTTTAGGTTTAGTTTTAGTTTTATTTTTTATTTCATTTATTTTATTTTATTTTGGTTTATGTTCTTTAATTTATTTTATTTTTAGTTTTATTTAGTTTAGGCTTAACTTTTAGTTTATCTGTTTAGGGTTAATTGAGGGTTTAGAGTTTAGGATTTAAGGTTTGGTGTGGCTTAAAGTTTGGGTTTAGTTTAGATTTTGGGTTTAAAGTTTTATTTGGCTTATGGTTTGGGGTTTTAGGGTTTAGGGTTTAGGGTTTAAAGTTTAGGTTTGTGTCTAGGGTTCAGTTTAGGGGTTTTAGGTTTTGGCCTTTTTACAGAGAATAAATTAGATTCAACATTTCTTTTTTTTTTCTTATTTCATCAACTAAGTAACATACCAAGTTTTTTAAGATACAAGCAATGACATAAATCAAAAATGAGCACGCATAGAGCAAATCAAAGACCATAGATAACTAGAAACATCTTTACTATAAAGACATAGTTCCATAAGCAAGATATCGATATGCTCTTCTTTTGTCTAGTTCCCATCGTAACCACCTTGACCTCTCGAACAGGATCGACCATCATATCCTGATCTCCCCATCACTATGGTTGTAACCTTCATCACTCCTCCTGCCTCCATAACCACCATTATTTTGACCACCACCTCCATATCCACCATTCTAGTTCCCCATTGCCATTTTTGACAACCGTTTTCACCTTTGCCTCCTTTGCTAGATCTAGATTGAGCATTTGACAAAGGATGTTCCCGCCATCAAGGTTTGCCCATTCTTGTGGTTTATTTAGGTTTAGGTTTATTAGGTTTTAGGGTTTAGTTTATTTTTAATTTATATAATTACTTTAGTTTATTTTGGTTTGGTTCTTTTGTTTTGTTAGGTTTTGGTTTAGTTTGGTTTAGAGTTATTTTATGGTTTGGGTTTAAGGTTTTGTTTTTTGGGTTAGGGTTTAGGTATTTAGGTTTAGGGTTTAGGGTTTAGGTTTTTAGGGTTTTAGGGTTTTTTACAGTTTAGGTGATAGGTTTAGGTTAGTGATTTTATACAGGTTTAGGGTTTACCATTATGGTTTAAAGATTCTTTTTAATATATCAAATGACAGTTTCAGTTTATTTAATTTACAATACGTAACTG